>LGAG01000612.1:72446-99209 GCA_001278395.1 Lerema accius | reverse complement strand
CTAGTTTAAGCCCAGACTTAACAGCTATAGAATAAAAAAAGTTTTATTCAAATCCGTTGGGTAGTTTCGGAGATTAGCGTGTACAAACAGACAAACAGACAGACAAACTGACATACAAAAATTTTAAAAATTGTAGATTCGTACTCAATTACTGTTTTTGAGTCACTCTAGATTAGTTTTTTGTAAATATACTCAATGTACAGACAAATTATTTTACTGTTTTATTATAGTATAGATAGATGAAAGGTTTTCCTTTAAATTTCTTTTTGATAATAATATTCGTAATGCTCGTTTCTTTGGCTCCCTCTCAATCTAAACGGCTGAACGGATTTCAAAGACATACGACATTGTATAGACTACATTTTTTTATTATTATACGCCCTTAATTTTGAAGTGACGGGTTTTTTTCTCTGCCAAAGATTACTAACAATGTCGTCAGATAAAAGTCATCTTTCAAAATATAATAGTATAAAAATGTATAAATGTTTGTTTGTTTGAACGCGCTAATCTTAGGAATCAATGGACCGATTTAAAGTAGTCCACAATATAGAGAGACTAAATATTTTGATATGGCTACATAAATTAAAAATCAGAATTACCACAGATAAAAAATAAAACATAATAACACGGTAACTATAGAACCCGGTCACGTGGATTGCCACGAACTTAGCAGATTTCAAACCTCACGATACTCGTAGGTCAGTTAATATAATAGAATTAAACAAGACGTGCCTACATGTAACACAGTGTATACGTCAAAGAACTCCACGCAAATAACTCAGATGCCTATAAATAAATGCCTGCTATTTAAAGAATGAAGTAACGTCATTATTTTGAAGGAGGAATAATGTTTTCTCAGATGCTTGGTTTGGCTGATGTTTCAGAGGTATTTTTTATGGACATAAGTGATAAAATATACATGTATATATACATACATATATACATACAGGTGATATGTGGTCATCATCGAAGAATGTCATCATCATCATCACAACCTGTAACTGTCCCACTGCTGGGCTCAGGTCTCCTCTCATAATGTAAGGGGTACAGGCCATAGTCCATCACACTGGCCTATCGTTGATTATTGGTAGACTTCACACACCTTTAAGAACTTTTTAAGGAATCCCTTTTTTGTGTAATCATGGCATCGTTACTTATTCTTTTAGTTTAAAACTATCTGCCTTTTAGAGGACGTTAAATTAAATTAAACATGATGTTATATAGCCTGTATTAGCAGACAAATAAGACTCTTCCAACAATACCTCATTTGTCATAATTATTACACTAATAGTTCAGAATTTATACACACATACAGTTCGAAATTATAACCCAATTTAGTCGTGTAATACAAAAAACGAAATCCTCTCTCTTCCTTTGCTAAAGGAATACCTAAATAACCCCTGAAGATAGCAATCGATGTCTAAACACCCCAAAATACCCCACATCATTTAGCTACAACACTATATCAGGCCGTACAAAACGGAACTCAACCCGGAACATGTATTACATCGAGAAAGTTTCCCATCCAACACTAATTGTTTTGGACTCCGTCCAAATACATACTTAGCCGAATTTCACGGGTATTGTGATGCATGCAATATCGTTATTCTGTACCAAATTTAGTGGCTAATAGTTTTGAATTGAAGAACGGATTACGGAGCGCTGTTTACTGGGCTGATGAAAATTTTGATGAACTTACCAACGTGTATACATCTCCTTTATTTTGGCGTACAAAGATAATTTTACAAGCTTTTATTTAGTTTCACCTGTCCCGGTGTTTGTAATCAAAGCTTGCAAGCTAAATTTCACCCACTTCCCGATGTCTGATTGAGCTAGAATTTTACAGTGGTTCAGTCCTGATGACAATGCATGTTTATAATAAGCATGATGTGATACTGCTACCAGGATCGGCTCCAGACGTCAATCAGACCTAAACGGTTAACAGTAGGGACTGCACTTTTTAGCTTTTTAGTTATTTTTCTTATTAACAAGTAATAAAAACTTTTTCTAGTTTCGTCTTTTCCATCTATCGGTTAGTAGAGTAGACAAAAAGTTTCCAAAATATTTTGACTCGAATGCGCCAGAAAGATAGCAATACCTTTTGAGCATATGCATGTATGTATGTCCACTTCTTTGGCATGCTCTACAGCGGAACCTTTTGATGGATTTTAACCTGTGATAATGTCACTGTCTCTGAGTATATATTTTTTTAATCCTACTTAAAATCGATGCTTAACGTATTAATACTACACATTTATTAAATAAAAATTCTATAGGCTACAATAATTTTTGAATTCTCTATTTTAAATACTCGTAATCTATACTAATAATATAAAGCTGAACAGTTTGTTTATTTGATTGTTTGTTTGTACGCGCTAATCTCAAAAACTACAGGACCGATTTGAAAAATAAAATTCTTCCAGTAGTCAATTTATTGAGGAAGGCTATATAACATACAATACTTCAATGAATAGGAGAGGAGCAGCAACAAAAAATATTGCTAAAATACCAAAATTTTCAAGCGGAGCCGCTGGTGATTCCTAGTATATAGATGTAAGTAACCCTTAAGAGTCCTCTCAATAAAGGAAAGGCCCTTAAAGCGCTGCCTAGCAACAGGGTTACCTTTGTATGTCTATTTATTCTCTTGATTATATTTTTCGTACAAACATGACTCTTATTTCCAGATATAATTGGGCTTTAAAATTAATACGTTGTTTTGTAGACATTAGCTACGTTCCTGAATGTACTGAGAAAGACATACATTATAAATGACGGTTTCATCAAACATAAAATTTAGCATCGTTTCCTTCTTGTCGCACTGAATTCTTTATTTTAATATCATTGTGTATATGTAGACACAATGTATATTTGCATGTATATTCCGTATATACATTATACATATTTTGTATGTAAATTTATAAACAACTTCATAATATACAATAGTATAAATTGTTCCCCCCCGTCGGGAATCGAACCTAGGACCATTGCTCAGCGATCCAGCTTGGTAAACATTGGACTATAATAATATGACTTGTCAACATCATGATATATGGTCGAATATTGACCGCAGAGTAAACCATCTAATAACAATAATAAAAAAAAAATCTAACTGCAAATTTTTTTTTAAACCTGTTTTTCTTTCGTATACGACTCCAATGACCACTCATAAGTTACAATCCATGAAGTCGTTTGAGCACTAGAGCATGCCAAATGGACATACATACATACATACACGCACTCGATAAACATTACCATTCTTCTAATATAGCCGGATAATTATAAAAAATCAAAATAACACGTTGTTTGGCGCCATTCACCTAAATGTCATCTGGAAGTGATCCAAGAAACACAACATAATATTAGGTACTTCAATGATTATAGTAAAGAATAGTGAAAGTGTGTTATTTACTAGCTGGTTGAGAGCCAATGTTTCTTAGTTATTGCCTAGAGCTTTGTTTTCTTGAACATTTCGATGATTTTTATCTTCTAACATAATCTTGAGTGTAATAAATATTTTGCAATGTTGAGAGAAATTTTCGAGAATCACTAAGTTGAAAGATATGTTAGTGATAGCTTAGTGGTTTGAACGTTGGCCTGAATTTAAGCCCGGCATGCACCACTAATTCAAAAAGTTATGTACGTATTAGATACTAATTATCACTTACTACGGTGAAGGAAAACATCGTGAGGAAACCTATACACCTGAGAGTTCTCCATAAAGTTTTCAAAGGTGTGTGTAGTCTGCCAATACGCACTTGGCCAGCGTAGTGGACTATGGTCTATACCCCTATAGATATACCCCTATATATAGATATCTATATATAGATATACCCCTTTAGATTATGAGTGGAGATCTGAGCCCAGTAGTGGGACAGTGGGTTGTGATGATGAAGAATACAACATACATTATTATGTACTAGAAATCGCCGACGGCTCCGCCCGAGTAATTTTCCCGTTTCTGGAATAATTTTTACTGCTGCTCCTCTCCTATTCATCTTAGCGTGATGTTATATAGCCTATATGCTTCCTCGATAAATGGACTATCTTACACTAAAAGAATTTTTCAAATCGGTCTAGTAGTTCCTGAGATTAGCGCGTTCAAACAAACAAACTCTTCAGCTTTATATATTTATTAACACTTATTTCATGGTCCAGACAAGCTTCACATATTAATAAAATCTCCTAATGAATTCGAATACTAAATGCCCTACTTCGCCACTTTCTAAAGTTGATGTAGTTAAAACAACTGTACTAATTGTTTTGGAGTTCGTCCAAACGCATTCTTAACCAAATTTCACGGTAGGCGCTGCATACAATATTGTTATACGCGACCAAATTTAGTAGCCAACAGTTCAGTAATTAGACTAGAAATTAGTAAGCTACGAGTACGTTGACTATAACGATACATTCAACGATAGACGACCCCATGGCCTAGTTGGTAGTGACCCTGCCTGCGAAGCGAGGGGTCCCGGGGTCGATTCCCGGCCGGGGCAGATATGTGTGACAGATAAATGTTTGTTCTCGGGTCATGGGTGTTAGTGATGTGTTGCGTTGTCCATGCCACCCGCGAAACCGGAAATCCTACTGCGAGGGTATGAGTGTGTTAGCGTTTTAGCGTTTTACGCATAAAATATAGTTTTGTGCACTTCTTATATAATGCCAAATTTTAAACTCGTATCTGATTATCGTAATGACCAAAACATCCTCCCATTCGCATATCCCTTCACATATACGTTTATATTTATGTAGATGTTGTGATATGTATTGTTTCCTTGTCTATCAAATTATACATCAAACAATTAACACAGGAAGCTCTGTCATCCCATCTGTGGTAATCATGCATCATGCATCGCATGGCATATCAAATATGGCGTCCGATATTCATGCTACAATAACTTAGACATTGTTAGTCAAACTGAGCTATTGTGCCGTATTTAATTTGACTAGAGGATCCGGTCTCTTGTCGAAATACTACGATATCTCATTATATCGTTAGATAGATTTAAAGTGGTTCGATATATGACCGAAAGATAGTATTATCAAAGGTTTGTCAACAGGACTTTACGTGGAATCGTGTATACATAATTAAATGGTAATAAATAAGGAACATTTCAGTTCAAATTAATCAACTTTACATCAAAGCCAAGAAGGAAACTTGTCGCTTAAGAGTATATAATAGAATAATTTTGATAAAACGACAATTAAAAGCAATAATAATATACCAAAAAAAAATGAAAGAAAAATATAAAAAATGGCTATACCTGTATCATAGACACGGCTGTGTGTTGTACGTGAATACGTTTATGTTACAGGTAAATTTTTAAAATAAAATATTTTTATATAAACAAACCGCAAAATGACGGCGGTTTCCCATCCATCGCACGTGATTTTTCACTGTTCTAGCTTATTGTAATACATTTTTTGATCCTTTATCTATAGCTATAATTTAATTTTGGATATAGACGATAGATTCGAAACTACAACGTCAAACTGTATCCCTTGATTTTGTTATCAATAGGTCTTTAGGATTGCCCCCGTATGGTAGCAAATTTAAAGACGTACCTATTGACGTTAAAAAAAATCATTGCAATTGAAAAATGAACTGTATTTCAACTGTAATATTACTACAAATCGTGTAACACTATTTCAGTCGGCGGCGAACCATGAAAGCGTATTTCCTCGGAAGTTATTAATTTAACTTTGGGCTATAATTCCATTTGGAACCTGATTGAGATTTATATTGTATTATTGGAGAAGTTGGCTTTTTAATGCAATAAATAATCTGTATAATACAATAACAATGCTGTATTGTTATTGTTACCTATATTCACGTACATAGGACACATTTTTAAAGCGAAAGCTTCCTTAACACCCTTGTGATTTAAAAGTCTATGAAACGAAAAGGACACATGAAGCTAAAATTTTTGAAGGTTACTTTTTTTTTTTTTATATAACCGGATTTATTTTATAGAAATTTTAATATCAAAAAATAGTCCGGTAACTCATCAACTGTTTGTTAACCGGGGCTTTCATGTATGACGTATTAGTATATCAAACGTAGCGTGGTAGTGTGGGTTTTGTTTTATTAATACATTTCTGCATTATCCTTCTAAATTTATTTTGTATCACAATAGATCGCTATTCTAGACCCATAGTCTCTTTTTTATCGTAAATCTTAATTTATATTGTATACAACGCTTCATCCCCTATATCCCCCCTAAAGTGTGAATTTCCAAAAATCCGTTCTTAATGCTCCCCCACATTTAATAAGGAACCTCTGTGCCAAGTTTCATGCTTCCAGGTCTACTCGTTTAGGCTGTAGCGTGTCTGTCAGTCAATTTTCAACATTTGTATTAAGTATGATGATTATCGTAAAATATTCATTGAATGTCCGTTGCAATGATGTGGTCGGTAACCTTTATAGAAGAAACAAGCGCACAGTATTAATTAAATTTAATATATGAATGAACTGAATAGAACTCTTGGCAGCTAAATCGTTGACTGCGATTGTATGAATCGAATCATCTATTATTACTGAGGAATGATAAGGCATAGAATAAAACATTAGATTTTGACAGGCAAATGCTACTTCGACTGTGTATGACGTATTTTGATACTGATTTTAGTTCACAAACTAGAGATATTTGTACGTCACAAAAGTAATCTACACAAATAAATTGAAGGAGTGTCTGTTTGTAATTTTAAAGTACCCGCGTTTGGCTAAATGCTCAAGTATTTACATACACGGCACAGGTAATCAAAATATTTTTTTTTGTGTGTTTGTTTCGGCTAATCTTCGGAACGGATAAACCGATTTTGACAGGACTTTTACTGGTAGGTAACTGATGTAATAAAGAATAAATTTGGTTACTTTACTACTTAATACTTATGAGTATTTTTTTAACTTTTACTTTCGTTTTGGTAAAAATTTCCCGAAGCGAAGCGAGAGTTGGCTGCTACTACTAATACAAGAAAACTAGAAGATCGGGCAGACGTTGTTCTGCAAAATGCTCTGACTCTCATAGTTTGGGAAATCCCTTACTTTTCCACGTCTAGTACTACCTTCATATTAGACAACTTTGGTTAGGGCAGCGTTTTAATAATTCTAATAGTTTAACTGATCTCTTGAAGTAATTTGACGACAGCACCATTATACTGGATCTAATTATGGTCCTAAACCATACTTGGTACCTCTAAAATATACCACAAAATTTTGATTTCAATCGGTCCAGCCGTTTAGGAGGAGTTCAGTGACAAACACACGTTAAAATTCTACCATCGATAATTAAATTAAGTTTTTTAAAAGTAAATATAAATAAATTATCTCAATCGTACTGTACATTTCACAACCCATTGTTCACTAAAGCCGTTTGCAGTGAATTTGTAACGAACGTCACAGTTCCTATGGGCTTCTATATTAACGACGGATAATTAAATTAACATTAAAATCTTCTCTGATTTCCACAACGACCTCTACCATAAGCTTTCCATCTCATTAAAATTCAAACCCTATTCACTATAAATTAAAGTACAATGTTGCCTGTTGTGAACCAAGCTTTTGTGTTATTCCGCGTCAACTCTATTACGTAGGTGTTAAAGGTGATTATTGTTTAACAATTCTGGTTATTGGGAAGTGCAGTGGCCCGAAACCAATCTATTTACAGCTTCGATATTAATTAGTACATTTGGTATTATTGTGTTCAGCGTGTCGACGCATATGTATAGCTCATTATAATGTGTATAGGATTCGCTTATTGATACTTTCTGGTATGTATGTATGTGTGTGTGTGTGTATGTATGTGTATGTCCCTTTCTTTGACTCGCCCTGTAGAGTTGTAATTTAAAAGGATTGATGAAATTGACCATATATGAGGTGTTATTGGATTTCTTTCCATTGTAGGTATAACATGTTATATAATTTGTTTATTTGAGATCCCTCCCACCCCAAGCTAAAGCTTTTGTTACTTTATACTAACTACACGATAATGAAAAATTCTTTATAACGGAAAAAGAAATCTTATTTTATATTACGAGTAATATTAAGCTACACATATACAGTATACTTATTTTGTGCCTGAAGAAATATCAAAAGCCATTTAATAACCCTAGAAATAGGTGAATTAAAGATGAACCCAATAAAGACAAATCCGCGTGCGAAGTTTAGTCTTCAACAAATATTTCGATACAGCATAAATTTTTAAACAACTTCAGAATACATAAGTTTCTTTTTAAACAAAATCCAACGTTATTCAAAACTTCTTCAACAAAACCTCTCAATGAAAGTAAATAAATCAAATTGATGCTACATTAATAACCGTAAAGTACTTATTTCATAAATAATTTAAACCATAATGGGTCGCTTCGTATTGCACCGCCTAGATAGCATTAAACATTCAAAATGTAATGGACCCAAAACCGAAGTAGTAAAATCGACTTTCAAATGATGCAAATTCGTTCATTTATTCACGAGACGCCACTCATTTATATTTCCCTTCACTTTGACTTGGTAGAAAGTACTAGTACTTACACTACACGACACGATCCGTAAAAAGTCGTTGCGTCGAATATCACTAATTTAAAATGAACATAAATATTTAAAGTATAGGAAAAACACTTAAATTGTAAATATATTTATTTACCATGCTTATAACATATTATACAAATTAAAAAAATACAAATAAATTAATTACAATTATCTGCATTCTTGATGCAATGCTTTCTTGATAAATTAGGTTAAATAGATTTTGTAAACTGAGCGTTATTAATTACATTATTTTGTTCTGATAAACGTGAAAGGTTAATATAAGGCAATTCATATTCGTTATCCTATTCTGTCTCATTGGCAATTAATGAGCTGCTATTTTAAGAAAATATATCAATCTACTCTTTAAAAATTAACTGTAATCTGCCTCAGCGTTTTTTTTTTAAATCTCAAATAACGTCATAGAAACTTATGATACCATGGACAACACACAAAAACTGGAACACATAAAAACTAGAACAGATTCTGATACGTATCTAAAAAAATTTATGTCACGGAAAATTGAATCTAAAACCCGAAAAATGTTCCTCCAAGGTTATTATTGTCAGGGTCGTTACGATAAGTCGTATGGTATAAAACGGTGTAATCGTTCAGAATCGATATCAGATCAATAGTTGATAAGCCTCGACTAGCAAGTTGACTGTGTTGACCGATGGTAGCTAGTTACGGCCCTTGTACATTGTCTTGTTGAATTTATTTTTAACCCCCCAAAAAGGGGGTTATTTTAAGTTTGATGCGTGATTTTAAGTTTGACGACACTGTAGCCTAGTTGGTAGTGACCCTGCCTGCGATGCGATGGGTCCCGGTTCGATTCCCGCCCGGGGCAGATATTTATGAGACAGATAAGTTTGTTTTCGAGTCAAGTCTCGAGTCTCAAATGAAGAGATCAAATTTGATGTGAAAAAATTTGAAAATTTTAAAGGTGACGTGAAGATTTTCCTGAGGTTTTATATTTTGTATTTATTCAGCTTTTTTCTTTCAATTTATAATAAAATATTCACATGCAGAACAGGTTTGACAGTGATTAAATAGCATTAAAAAAAACATTATCAACAGCCTCTACGAAAGTCGTAGCTCGTAGAACCTTTGCTACGACAGTCTACGCTCGTAGCAAGGTAATCGGTTACACCATTTTACACTCTGTGCTTTTTACCCGCCTGCGATAGACGCAGGTTAATGTTTCACGACTGTATGTATGTATGTCTATTTCTTTCGCACGCTCTAGAGCCTAAACGGCTTGACGATTTCATCATAATAAAGTGTCATTAGATTTGTATTTTTTTATGGGCTACATATTTTTTTCTTTTTAAATTGTTGACGTAAGAGGCCGGTAACAGTTGGTATAAAAGGCCTGTTATATTAATGACTATCGACAAACCAATCATATAAAGTCTGGAAATAGAGGCATTTACCGGTGTCATTACGTGTTATTACATGTAACCTACCTCTGGCCTACTTTTTTATTTTTAACCCACTTACAACTACCGTTAGACAACTTGTATGTTCATTTTTTGATTGAAAATCACAATTTAAACTAAGAATCTTTATTTAATCAGTTTATTAAGGACGAGCTGTTGCCCGCAGCTTTGCTTGCAGAAATTATAGTTTTACAGATCACTAAATATCAATTTACCCCCTTAAGGGTTGATTTAAAAAAATCGTTAAATTGGGTTTTTTATCCCGTTCAATCATAAACCCAAATACGAATTTGCAAACTGTTTGCTTTTAAATTGGATTAATTTTCATACAAACTTTCAACCCTTATTTAAGACCCTTTAAGTGTGAATTTCCAAAAATCCGTTCTTGATGCACCCCTACGCTTTATAAGAAACCTCTGTGCCAAGTGTCATGCTTCCAGGTCTACCCGTTTAGGCTGTAGCGTGTCTGTCAGTCAGTTAACTTTTTTATTAAGTATGATGATGATTATGATGATGATGATGATGATGGACTAAAAACGGACTAAAAGACCGACCTCATATATTTAAAAATCTCTTTTAAACACTACAAATTTTATTTGTAAAGCGACGGTTTAAGTATAGACTATGTTTCCTCCAATTTTGTTATCATTAGGTTATTAGGATTGCTCAAATATAGTAGCAAATTTAAAGACGCACTCACGTCAAAAGGTAATAAAAAACAAACATATATGAATCTTCTACATCCGTTCAACAAATCTCAATTCCGCCTAAAGATATGTCACTTCAATAATACAAACGAAGTCTTTTTATATTTAAATATCAGAAATATTTCTTATATCGATGTAATCATACTCGTCGAGTATTTCCGTCACGTAAAGTTTTTCTTGTTGATGCCGAGTTAATATATATTCCTACCAATATCTTAGAAGTGTATCAATATCGGAGTAACTCATTATCAGGTTTGAATGTGGAATATGAATTAGATAAAAATATTATTTTGCGAGTATTTTAATTTTTTGCTGGTTCTACAAATATTTAATTAGACGGTTAAAGTTTACTTAACGAAGAAGTGCAGAAAGTTGATTTTTCTGAAGTAGTCCGAACAAGTTATTATGGCTTAAATCTAATTAATTAATAATTAAACACAAACATATAACATAATTATCTTTTATCTTCTTATTTTATACTAGTGGACCCGCCCTCGCTTCGCTTCGGGAAACCTCCGCCGAAACGAAAGTAACAAAAGTAGCCTAAGTTACTCCTTGATACATCAGCTGTCTGCGAGTGAAAGTTCCGTCAAGATCGGTCCAACCGTTTCAGAGATTAGCCGGATCAAACAGACAGACGTACAAAAATTTTTTTAAATGTAATTTCGGTATATGTATCGTGTATACATACGTATGCATTTAGTAAAAAGCGGTTATTTTAATATTACAAACAGACACTTCAATTTTATTTAGTAGTATAGATATAGATGTCTGTGTTATGTAAACCTTTTTCAAGTTTGCGACCTTCACCTTTTCTTTATAACTGGTAGTTTTAAACTGACAATTATGATTAGAAACCTGTGACATTTAGTCTTCAGTTGAAATACAAATGGAGTGGCGATGTAACTGAAATTTTTTGTATTTTTTTTTATTTTGTGTTGTGTGTTTTTATATTTATGTAGTTTTTTGACTTCGATTTTGCCTTTTTGATTTGGACCGAAATTTTTAGTGTCGATATCATCTTGTTAACGTGTGTGTAGGATCGTGACTTTTGGGGTACGTTTCATCTTTTTGGTTTGTGAAGGTAAGTCTCTGTATAATCTGTTGTATCTTAATATATTATAAAAAAACTAAATTGAAATCGCTTCAGCCGTTCGGGAGCTACGGTGCTAAGACTGACAGACACACCCACAGACACGTCTAGCTTATAAGCGTCATAGCCGTCTATCGCGGCACCGCAAAAGCACCACTCCAACCCAGCATTTAGTTTGCGATTCAAATAATTATGAGCATTAAAACTAATATTGATTTCGTTTTTACCTTCTAATAAAATACATTTCGTAGTGCTACCAATGAGAGCAGTTAGAACTACGACTAAAGTTCTTGGTTCTAGAATATTGGCTTCGAAAACTCAATATTACTCAGTAGCACTTCAAAACTATTCTTGGTATTTCACTGCTAGATAATATTTGTAACTTAGAAATCTGTTAATGAATTGAAGTTACCGGTGTAGTTTAAGATTGTTGACTACATTATTAAGGGGAGGGGGGGTTAATGACCTTGCATTTCTGCTTAACGTTAATGGACTTATTGAATGATTTCATAGATGATATTAACGTTATCGGATGATTTATTGGACGCCATAGTGAACTCACTGCGATTATCGAGTATGAATTACGAAAAAAATTGGTAAATAGTTTAATGTAGGAAGAAGTAGGGGGCTAAGTAAGGTTCAAAGAAGAAAGGCTACTAGTGTGTATCTACATTTATAATTAATCAGTAAATTGTTTACATTTCGGTGTATTTTTAAGAAAAGTACAGGCACGTACGAGGTATATAAGATTTCACATGGAAAACCCGAAAAAGTGCGGAAATATTAAGTTTTATTACTTAAGTTAACATTTGGTCAAAAAAAAATTACTTTGTAATTCTCTACTTCTGATACTATTAATGTGAAGGATCAAAAGTTTGGTTTCCATTGCTTGCTTTATATCGTCGTAAACTGAAATCAGTCCTATTGACAAAGCCTTGGATTAAACAATGCAATTGTCATCAAAGGTTGAAGAAACCCAAAAACTGAAAGAAAAAATCATGCGTAACAACTGGATTTATATATATAATTCATATTATAAATAAAACCACATTTCGTATTCAGAACTCCAGACAGTGGACTGATAATTCGCTACTAGAATTGTGACGGTAAAATGAATTCTACGGTGCTATAAATTGGGTAGAAATTTAAATTTCTTCCTTCCGTATGTACCCTCATTGGGTTTTAATCCGCTTACAGCTTTCGACGCAGCTTCCACTCGAAAAAGCTCTCGTATAAGTATTATTACTATCTTTAAACCTACTTGAACAGAGATAGATTTTCATGGCTATATTGAACATTTCTCAACGAGATTATTGGCTTTGTCTTAGTTGAAGGAGAATAACAAATGTTTTTATGATCTTCAGTGAGCAAATTCATTAATCTAAGTTCCTGTAAACCAATAATAAAACTGCTAGGAATGCAATTCCACACATAACATTTTATTTGAAATTTTAGCATGACAATTTATTCTTGGGACTTGTTACCGAAAAACAAACCAATCTTTATTTGACATTTAAGCACTTTGTCAATAAT
The DNA here is from genome assembly GCA_001278395.1 of Lerema accius. NCBI lineage: Eukaryota > Metazoa > Arthropoda > Insecta > Lepidoptera > Hesperiidae > Lerema > Lerema accius. The sequence continues at coordinate 85,916 of LGAG01000612.1, read as the reverse complement.
AAAGTAAATATCAAAATTAAAATCCCCGATTTAACTTAATTATAATAGTGTTTGTCGTTCCCACTATAGCACAAGTCCAATGACACCCAACGTATTAAAAACCTTTACGCTATTTTAGCTTAAGAGTGCCCGAAAAAATGATCAATTTGGATGGACATAAATGCATATACAATACACACATTGTATATTGCAGAGTTGCAAAAAAAGTGATAACATTTCACAACGCGTTATAGCGTGTTAAAAGAATTTCTACACGATACTAAAATAAATTGAAGAGCATTACGCGTACAAAGTGTTGTGCAACGCCTTTCTTAAACCATGTACTAAGCTAATTAGCTGAGAAGACTTGTAACGTCGTAGCGGTGCACGTGGTTATAACGTTGCATATAAATTCGCGGGTAGGAAATCTTTGCGCGTAATTATTATTACGTGGTATATTGACTTCTGCGGGTAATGTGGAGATACGTCTTGAATTTGCACTTAGTTATTTTAGGTTCAGAAAACGCTTTCTGGTCGGATTTCGACCATAATTTATTATGTTAATCAATTGATTATAAGTCTGTCTGTTTATAAAATGTGTATGTGTGAGATATTTGGTTTAAATTAAAAAATATGTTATTGAAAACAGGCCAAGTGCGAGTCGAACTCGCGCACTTAGTGTTCCGTACCATGATCGATAAAAGAAAATTATGTTTGTTGTATGGGAGTCCCCTTTAATATTGACTTTATTAATTATTTATATTGAAAAGTAATATTCAGCTAAATATTCTGTAAAAGTTTAAAGCGTCTACCTGTTAACGTTATTAATGTTAAGCATAAAAATACGAAAAGAAAACACGTATATTGTCTGGGGACCCCCCTTGATATTTTTTTATTTTATTTTGGAAATAGTTGTTATAGCGACAAAGGAAATACATCATTTGTGAAAATTTCAGCTTTCTACCTATCACTGTTTATGAGATACAACCTGCTAACAGACAGACAGCGGAGGCTTAGTAATAGGCTTCCGTTTTTACCTTTTAGACACGGAACCCTAAACATTTGGGTTGTAGAAAATGGCAAGGAAATGCAACTTATACGCTCAAAAAACATTACTCTCCTTCTAGCTCAGGTGGATAAAAACACAACGACAGCAAAAGTACTTACCGGAGAAACAGAAATGCGATTTCATATGACAACGTATGCGTACCTCCGCCATGCCCCATGCACTTCGTGGGTAATTACTACGATTGTTCGGAGTAGGGACGAATTGTTTCGCAAAGAGCGCTTTTCGACTTTGAATGGATGCCGTATAATAGGTGGTCCTCAGACTGGCAAACAGCATTCGTAGATAGGTGCGGTCGTTTGTGTTGTATTATTGCAAGAAGCCTGCAATTGACATTACTCAAAGATTCGACGACCCCGTAGCCTAGTTGGTAGTGACCCTTGCGAAGCGAGGTGTCCCGGTTTCGATTTCCGGCCGGGGCAGATATTTATGTGACAGATAAATGTTTATTCTCCGGTCATGGGTGTTAGTGATGTGTTGTGTTGTCCATGTCACCCGCGACACAGGGAATCCTACTGCGGGGGTATGAGTGTGTTAGCGTTTATTATTATGACAGATTCTGATGTTGTTATCCTATTTCCTACTAATACTATGAATGTGAAGGGTTGTGAAGATGTTTTAATGTTTACGTTTCTGTCGTACACTTATCGTTGAATGGTCATAGGATAGATTTTATCTCAATTTTCCTAAGGTGATGCGAACGTTTAATATGATTAAACTAAATTATTTATCAAGGATTGAACGGATTTGAATTAAACATAGCACATAAGCAAATTATGTCTGTATGAGTAATGAGAAATTGACTTATTATGCCTAGAAATTGACATTGACAATTATGCCTTCAACGAGTTTGGCACAGTGAGATATGGTCCAATATCGATCACAATACGGGTCTTGTAGTAAATAATAATGCGTAGAATTCTATATTTCTATCGTAGAAACGACAAAGACGGTCGATAGGCAGCGGTTTTAATTTCACGTTCACAATCGTGACTAACGAGAGATGACCAAAAACGCTGACACTCGCACGGCAATCACTTGCGACTTCGGTAGCGGGCGACGTCATAAGCGGAGCGGGTTTCTTATAAATGATATTGGTTAGAACTTAGGTGCAGGTCATAATAATAGAGGTACGAACACATAAGTGTCATTGTCTATATAAGAAACTGATGTATGGTCTACGCGCTCATATTGTTGAATTTATAAAATTAAGAATTTAATAAAAACCTGAACACTTACTCGTATCATCAAACGAAGCTAAGAACACTCGATAAAGTCATAAAATTCTCGTTCAGTGTACTTTTTTATTTTGAGAACACACTATACTCGTATTTGCAAACATTCGGTTATTCTTCCCCACTCTCGTCTCCACAGATTTTAAACGGCTCATCCGAATTTCATAGAATATGTCTACAAACACTCGCAGATAAGTCACGTTGAATACAAAAAAAAACTAAATTTAAATCGCTTCATCCGTTTGGGAGCTACGATGCCACAGACCGACAGACACACTGACAGACACATCAAACCTATAACACCCCGTTTTTTGCGTCGGGGGTTAAAAAGATTACAAAAAGTCTATAAAAATAATTATTAGTGTGTTGATTTTATTATCTACAGTCCTACTTTTCGTTTGTATTACAGCGTTATTAGGTTCCAGTTAGATTTTAAATAGACACTAAACAAATGACGTGTTCATCTTTCTATGTTCGCTGAAATGAGATTCTGAAATTAATTTATCAGACATGAATAGACGTTATATTATAATATTGGATGCTGATAATCTAAAACACTATGGTATCTAAAATGGCGTAACTTAGCGAATAAAAAAAGAATATAATATTCTAAATTAATTACAGAATTTGAGAAGTAAAATAACAAGAGTTTAAAAATATTTTAAAGAGCAAGTATAAAAAATAATTAGGTAATCAAGTCTTATTTTACTAATCGTCTGGAATACGAAAATAAGGGCCAATTTATTGATATCGATGTTTCTTTCTTAATTATCGATAAAAACTTTCAGTTCATTGACCCACTAACTGTTAAAACAAACATATCAAATAATATTGCAACAGTAATCAATGTTTGCACTTGTATTAAGAAATAGGACGTAAATCAGCGCACAATACCTCGAAATAATCATAACCGGGACTGTATTGGCGTGGATTCGCGATAAAATTAGTTATTAAAGATGAAATGACAGTAGAATAGATTCATAACATTACGTTGGCAGTAAGCCAAGTGGACGCCATTCATCATTAGCTGGATAATGCCGCTCCAGATACGACCCATATAGAAAATTGCTCAAATTACTGATAAAATAACACGCTAGGTTTTAGATTAGGTACTATACCTTATACTCTTATACTTTTTGTTTTCATAAAAAATGTGACATGATAAATTAACGACGTATATCTGTTACGTATGTAATTTTTTTGCAATAGAAAACCGGACAAACGTTGTATTACCACATACTTTCCCTTACATTTCGGTTAGTGCCTTAATTTTCCACATCAGGTAATCCGGCTTTTAATTTTTATATACCCCTAGTAAATTTTCATTATATTGGACTAATTTTGGTATGACAGCGTTCCAATATTTGTAATAGTGTAGTTAGTAAAAAGTAACTCGATATCAAATTCAAAATTCAAAATCATTTATTCGTGTAGATATCAATGATACACTTATGCACGTCAAATATTTTTTTTGAATGTACCCCCGTCTCGTAAAGGTGCTTTAATATGGAGGAGAAGAAAGGGAAAAGAAGCTCCCTGTACATCATCAGATATCAGCACTATCTACCGGATCCAACTGTGATCCTAAACCATACTCGGTCCCTCTATTAAGGTTATTAATTATCACCATAAAAATTAAACCCAAGGTGTCCAATAGAATAAACAAAAAATCGAAAATTAGTGTAAGGTGAAGATAATGGAAGAAATCATTAAATAATTCTATCTCCTAAACTATGCAAAATCAACTAACATACATGGGGGTGATTTGGATACTACTTACCGTAAGGCATCTATACCTTGTTTTTTTCGTCGTGATTCAAAAGGTAAACAATCTTGGCACTACTTTTATTTATTTCACTGATTTAAAAAAATATTTAGAAGTATACAGAAATTTATTATAATATTAAATTATTGTTTTTTTTTTTATTTGTGTCTGTCTTATTTTTAAATCGATAATTACAATAAAAAGACACTGCAAGATAGTTTACCTTTTAAATCACAACGAAAAAAATGAGGTATAAATAGCTTTGGACGTCAATTGCCTGGCCACCCTGTATAGTGATAATTAAATTTTTTCAGCCAACTTTATCGTAAAATTAATCCGCTATATCTTCGTAAAGCTAGTGTCAGTCCTTACCCTAAAGAGCTCGCGATCTGATTCAACTTTTCTCGTTAATAGCGAGCAAAACGCCTTAGTCGCGTGGTTTTATTCATTATTTGATTTTAGGGGAGCATCTGTCATCAGTTTCTCTCGGCGATTAGAGATAATTGTGATGCGGTGACGTTATCATTTAGAATTCTGACAGCTGACAGTTAAAATGGCGGCCATTTTTCTTTTAATTTTTCTGCGAGTTTGCATATTCTGTGACACAGGTTAAATGCAATGAAGGATTTTTTTTTTCAGAAAATACTAAATTGTAGTTAGCATTCGTATATGTTGATTGTAAAGTATGTTGTTTTATATAGTTAAAAATTCTTTGTGACCAAAATTCCACGTAACTCATTGTGTCAAACGACAAGATGACAGATGCCAATATTAACGTCACCTGATTGTCAACGATGCCTCCCATCTGACAAAGTGTGAAATGAATAACAAATCGTGTAGTTGTGTGTGTTTTTATTTGTACGAGTACATATTTTTAATATAATAAGTATATTGAAAATAATTATTATTTACAACTCATACAACAAAATTAACTTTTTCCATTTCTATGGGGTAGTAAATTTTTTCTAAGTAAAGATCCAATTCGTACGTTCCTATTTCTTAAAAGAAGGAAAAAAGTTTAAGTCTTAGACAATGTCATTTAATTCACTTTTAATATTTGTTTTTGTAGACATTTCTAAAGTTATTTTTTTTCTTTTCCAGGTTTTAAAAAAGTCGGCAAGCTGGCGCACATAAGTAAGTACACTTTACAATAAGTTAATTATGTGTCATTAATTAAAAGAAAATATTAGGTTGGCAATTAACTAATACCTAGTTTAATAATAACTGGACTGTCAGACTATATACCAATAACCTTCGATAAACTATAACGACCCCAATTCGAGAGAAATTTTCACCTAATCAACGAAGCTTTAAAAGCAACAGGTCATAAAAATAACTCGATAACTCAGGCACTTCTCAAAACTCCGACAATATCCGCTCATTGTGAACGTATCCGAAATGAAAAAGGAACTTTCTCGATTTCCTATCGAAGTTTCGCTGTAAATATTGATTGTGAACTCTCTCTGGGGGTCCTAAGTGTTGTGTAGAATAGGCAAGAGAATTTTGTTGCGAATGCACCTAACAGCTTACTTGTATGTTAGTTTATGAGGAGACTAGTGGACCCGCCCTCGTTTCGCTTCGGTAAACCTATGCTAAGACGAAAGTAAAAAAGTAGCCTAAGTTACTTATTACATCTTCAGCTACCCGCCAGTGAAAGTCCCGTCAAAATTGGTTTAGCCGTTCAGAGATTAGCCGACAATCTATTAGATCAAACAGACAGACAGACGGACAGACAGACAAAAATTTAAACTGAGCTGAAGGTGCCATTAATCAACCGATTATAACCGATGCCAAGGAAATTGTGCAATCACTTTACAATATTCAGGTTACTTAGGGAGGTGTCAATTACACATAGCCACGAGCTTATTAATTATCTATCTATGATCAAAGATTACCGATCGAAGAAACTCAGTGTTCTCTAACAGACGTGTTTATTTAATAACTTTGGTATAATTATTAGATATTATCGTAGGTACAATACGTATGAAATAGGTTGATTGTGCAATATGAAATAATCTCTTTATAAATGAAATGAAAATCGTTAATTGAAATAAAAACAATAGTATTTTAAACGAAGCTAAAAAGCCTGTTTGTGGTCGGAATTCGACCATATCTCATTGTATGTATTAATATTGATACAAATTAGGATCGGTTTCTTACGAATAAAATTAAATAATCTATTTTTAACATAATGAGTATGTACCGTAGTGGTTCAATTTTGACCACAAAAAGAGACGTTTAGTCCAAATATACAAAGTCTTACCTGTCGTAAATCATAGTAGTTGTATACCTATTAGGTATTATACGATCGAACGGCTGTCTAGGGATGTTGAGAACATTTCATAATGCGTCCTGTGGGAATACCTTCGAGTGGGAACTTATGTTTAAAGTGGTATACCTACTGTATAGTTACGAGTTATCCATTATAATCTGTATCTATATCTATACTTCTATACTAATAAATAAAATTGAAGTGTCTGTTTGTAATATTAAAATAACCGCTTTAAACTAAATGCATACGTATGTACCTATACACGATACAGATACCGAAATGACATTTAAAAAAAAATTTGTCTGTCTGTCTGTCTGTCTGTTTGATCCGGCTAATCTCTGAAACGGCTGGACCGATCTTGACGGGACTTTCACTGGTAGACAGCTGATGTATCAAGGAGTGACTTAGGCTACTTTTTTTTACTTTCGTTTCGGCGTGGGTCTCCCGAAGCGAAGCGAGGGCGGGGCCACTAGTTATTAATATGTGAGATTTGGCGTATTGTAACTTCGTATAGAAAAAAAGTGTAAGAATCGAAATTTTATGCATAATTGTGTTATAAATACAATTATTTTAGAAAGCAAATCGACATTAACTCAGTTTCATGTAAATGTAAAACTTTTAAAAATTCTAATACGTATTCGATTCCGCGAAAACTGAAGGAATGCTCACAATCATCGAACGCTCAAAGCACACACAAAGTTATTCCTCCCGGCATAGAAACGGATTAGTTAATACTATTTGAATAAGGCTTCAACTGTTAGAGCAGCTGGGCCCTCCCTGGGTAAAATCAAACGGATTCCTTACACTTTTTGCTATTCCCCGAATGAAAAAAGTTTGTAGTAACACCCGCGGCGGTTCTCACAAGAAATCTGATCCGCTATTTTAAGCCTCTTATATTCTTAACACGAACGAACGTCGAAATATTTTTCTCTGGATTTTTTTTGACGAAACGTAATTTTGCTACTAACTTTTCACTTAGCCGATGCGGGAAGTTCGCGCTGTTTACAAGTTTAGATTATTTCGGCCAAGTTTTTTGGAGTACTTCCAAATAAAGTGGAATGGAATACTTAAATCTTTCGCGTGGTGCGATACCTCTTGGAGAAGTACGAGTATTTGACGCGCGTGAGTTCCTTGAAGAATTTAAGGACGTATTTAATGCGTTAAGCTATGTAGTGGTTTAATGTTACGACCCCGTTGCCTAGTTGGTAGTGACCCTGCCTGCGAAACGAGGGGTCCTGGGTTCGATTTCCGGCCGGGTTAGATATTTATGTGACAGATAAATGTTTGTTCTCGGATCATAGGTGTTAGTGACGTGTTATTTGTGTTGTCCATGCCATCCGCGACACAGGAAATCCTACTGCGGGGACAGAGTGTTTTAGCGATTAGCGTTTTTTTAATGTTAATTTACTAACGCAATCTCGATATAACAATACAATGAAAACGCATTCAGATCTTCCAGCCAAAGATACTTCAAGTGAATTTATAGTAGATATTTACGAGATATGGTTAAATTTTAAAGACAAATCGCGGTCCTATAGTTGTCAATTAATTTGTGCTTTTACATGCCTATTTCAGTGCAAGAAATGCTAGTCCTTCAATGGTTTATTACTCAATAGTACTGCAAGTTTTCACTTAGGTACTACTTCATTTTGCGTACCCTGCAGGTTTCTGTCGTAGTCATAGATTATAGAAATGTGAAAGAAGAATAACTTAGTTATAACTTGCCATATGGTATGTTTGGCTTTTATTTCCAGCATACCTGTGGTGTAGTTTTATTTTTGGAGAAGTTTGGTATTCTTTGCAGTAATAAGTTTAGTAATAATTTCCTCTTGTTTATAAAATAAATCCTTTAGTAGGTACATACGCTTGTTCTACAATGTCTCTTAAATAGCTGGATTTTTGATGAAAATTTTAAACATAATTTCTTGTGTACTTATTTGAACGTGAATAATAGTACTCGTATGTCTTTATTAAACTTGCTACCATACGGGGGAAAATCCTTAAAACCTAATGATAACAAAATCGAGGTTACGGTTTGACGTTTTAGTTTCGAATTTATCGTCTACATCCAAAATTAAATTATGCCACTGGATAGCTAAATTATCAAAGAATTAATTACAATAAGCGAGAACAGTGAAAAATCGTGCACAGTTAAAGGGGAAGCGCTGCCTTTTTAAAGTTATTTTACAAGGTAAATATATAAAAAAAAAATTGAAAAATAAAATAACCTGTTAAAAGTTACATTTACGTAAAACTCAGCCTTATCTATGACACAGCTATACCCAATTTTAAGTAGTAGTAGTTACTAAGTCAATGTAAAGCACGTTCATAAGGGAAGTACTGTCTGGTGGTTACTCTGTGACCGTTCATGGTTCTTTACGAGACGAGAAAGTAAATTACGGTCCAGCTTCGGATTGATTGTTGCTGCCTTCCTCTCGAGATTGCTGCTGCAGTTCAGTTCTCGCAGAGTAAAAATGCACTCAAAGACAGGAATAAAGTATGATTGCGAAGACGTAATGCGAGGGGATTTCTCTCTTGTATTTATTGAGTTACTACTCTTTTTAGATGTTGTTTATCGATATATTTATGAGAATAGTGCAGTTCTGTAAAAAATTTGAAATTTGGCATAGTTAAAGTTTACATGGAGAAGAAGTTTGAAAAGCTAAATTTGTTTAAAATGTCAGTTACTAATAGTGACTTACATATATATAATTAAATTTGTATGACAATTAAAAATTTAGAAATAAAAGCAGAACGCACACTACTACACGCTTGATACAAAGACACGTTATACACACTTAAGACAGAAATCTCCATTCGATTGACATAAAAGTGACAACTGGTTAAATTAGCTACCGAATTTTGACCACAGAACGGGTTAGTTTAACCAAGTAACCCTTTAGAAAGTTCCCCTATAACTCATCACGGCTTAAGTGGCATATCTCATCTAGTCTCATCTCGGTTATGAAAAGGGTTAAATTACAGGCCATTACGGGCCATCCTAATAACCACACACTTAACCCTAGACTGCCGGGCCAGACACAACAAAGAAATCTTTATTTACCGCTCGGCTCCTAATTGAAATAGGAGTATTGCGTCTCCATTTTTTCCACAGTCTAGCCGGCCGTTGCCATGGCAACGCGTCGGTAGGGCTTCCGAGCTATCCGTGGGGCTTCGAACGGGTAATGAATGAAATGCTACCTTTGGATATAAGGCTGTGTGCACAGTAGGCGAACTGTTAACGGAATGCTTAAGGTTGCGGCGTATGGGTTTATTACACCCTTGAATATATTTGAAACTAGTGAACTAGTGTAGTAAATAAAGTTGCCTAAGTTACTCCTTGATACATCAGCTACCTGCCAGTGAAAGTCCCGTCAAAATCGGTCCAGCCGTTTCAGAGATTAGCCGGATCATACAGACAGAAAGACAAGAAATTAAAAAAATATATATTGTTACGTGTACCGTGTATATACCTACCGTGTGTACGTATGCATTTAATAAAAAGCGGTTATTTTAATATTACAAACAGATTCTTCAATTTTATTTAGTTGTGTAGATGGAGTGTCCACAGATAGCTAGTGTTGGGCTTAATTTACTCGTACGTAGTTCGCAGCATTACGTACGTCGACTGTCTAACTCGTAGTTAGTGGCTGACTCATAGCAAAAACGGTTGCGACGCACAAAAAATTGTCTGAGTTTGCAGCTTACTCGAATATATTGAATCAACAAATCTTTAAATAATTAAATTACATACATGCCCATAATCTATATAATCAGTTCATTTATATCAACTCATGTATAATTTGTCTCCTAATAGTAAATTATAGAAGTAGGCAACAATGTATTAAATTCATCGCTGTATTTGATTTTTAGTTCTTTTCATTGTTAATGATTGATAATACTTGTATACATTTTATAGTAATATGTTATCATTAAGAAAGTTTCACATGTATCTTCGTTGATGATCCTTATAAAATAAATAAGTAAATAAGTTCGCCACTTTGCAGCTCACTCTCTCGGCAACTTACAGTTTGCCTACTGAGGTCACAGCCTAACCTCACAGACTTCAAAGAGCTTATCAATGGTTGGTGGCCCGATTGAGTGGTTAGAACAGTGTGGTTGGTGAAGGGTTGATAAGTGATAAGCTAGTGGGTAATATTGGTTAGTGGCTAGTGTTTGAGATAGTAAATAAGGTTAATACCTAAAACTCGACTACTAAAAAATCACGCTGTTTATATAATAATTACTAGAAAAACAGATGCGACTGTTAAATTGAGAGGTTATCATAGAAGCAAGCCCGCGTAATATTGCCGTTTTTGCAATATTTTTTATTGCTGCTCCTCTCCTATTCATCTTAGCGTGATGTTATATAGCCTATAGCCTTCCTCGATAAATCGACTACCTTACACTGAAAGAATTTTTCAAATCGGACCAGTAGTTCCTGAGATTAGCGCTTTTAAACAAACTCTTCAGCTTAGCAGCATACATACCACTTGTAAAACAATACCCTCTTTTTGAAACAGAACAGTAGGTAAATGTAACTAACTAAATAAATATCCATTTAACTGTGTGATCAACTACTCCTTGATTTTATTTGAGTAATTTCTAATGTTCTTGATAATTTATTCATATTTCACAACTGTGACCGCAGCGAAGTACAGAGCAACGATCTAATTTACCAAAGTGGCATTCCCTAAAGCAATTACGTTTCAACCTTCGAAACTGTCAATTAGGAAATCCCTTGTAATCCCCTGCTATATAGAAAATGAAAATTTATGCATATCTGAGCAGTTATTAGTGGACTTTTTTGCTATTCTAATATTTTAAATTTTGATGGGCTATTTTAAATTATATTAGAAGACAGTAGGTACAATTGTTTTGCCACATATTTTACCTTCATAGTTCGATTGATCTCTTAGTTTTCCTTGCGATGTAATCCAACCCTCAATTTTCAAATAGGTACCTTTAGTATATTCTCATAACATTGGACAAAATTTGCTTTAATTAATATCAAATATCAGTTATATCAAAAGCTTTTATTACTTGTTAATAAGAAAAAGAACTAAAAAAAGCAAAATTTCAAGTCCCTACTGTTAACCGTTGAGGAGTTCAATCGTCTGGAGCCAATCCTGGAAGCAGTAACACATCATGCTTATTATAAACATGCATTGTCATCAGAACTGGACAAGTGTGTAACATTTTAGCTCAATCGGACACTGGGAAGTGGGTGTAATTTAGCTTGTAAGATTTGATTACAAACACCGGGACAGGTGAAACTAAATAAAAGCTTGTAATGAATCATAATATTATTCAGTATTGTTCACTTAACATAATCCAGAGCCATTCGATCATAAAACGACTGCGTCTGACGAGCCAAACAACCCATCAATTTCAATAAAATGTAGATTAAAGAGAAAAAAACCACTCATCAATCAACTTCGCGGCATTTTGACAGTTCCATAGCGGCTACGATGGGATGGGGATGTAATTTGATATTTTCTATTGCAATATGGGGTTGTCTATAGTGTCTATGGTATTCATACGGTGGAAGCTATTAAAAACTATGGTGGCCATTTTTTAATTAAATTGTGTTTTGATTCTTTTCAAGCGCTCATAGCCAGACTTGCATTGGTTCGAACGGCAAATTCCTATATTTCTGTAACCACTGCTTGTCCATGGCAGCAATTGTCAACGTCAATTTACGTCACGTGACGTCACCATACGTCAACTTACGTCACTTCACGTCGTCTTACGTTACCTGATCTCATCATACCACTTCCTCTACCTCTTTATTCCTATGATTTAAAAATAAAATTCCTCCTCACAATAGTGTTGTACAACAATGAGCCAACGGGATTATCTCGCATCTAGACGACTGACGTTGCATGAAATAAACTACAGTATGCAAATACTGCAGCGACCGCCTTTTGGAGACACTAGGAAGAGAATAATCCGGGTATCTTGTGAACGTTTCTTAGATGTCACTGAGTTCTTGGAGAATCTTAAAATCTGAATGGAATTTTCGTTGCGCTGCAGTAACTTGGTGTTTTGTTGTATATTTTAGAACTAGTTAAAGACAGGGAGACTGTTATTATCATATTTTTAGCTACTAAGGAGATGGTAGATATCTAAGTTAGGGTGCGAGATTGTGTGTTAATTTGTTTATTAGTTTATGCTATCGAATGTTAGTATTTATTTCCAAAACTTCTGATTAATTAAAGTGGAAACTTAATGATTAATGTCATTGTATAAACAATGTTATTCTGTGAAAAGAAACAAACAAATTTACGACGCAATTCTGATAAAAAAACTTCGTGATACAATACAATATTCATGTCAAACAAATATGAAAAAGACGTAACACAAACGCGATAGCAAAAGACGTAACCCAACCAATATAAAGATACACCGTGACGTCACGAAGTCGGTTCGCATACCTATTTTTCCGATACGAAATTAATATCTGATCCATTTCCATCCAACGGACGCGTCGTGGTGTCATGAAACTACACGCACGAATGCTTACCCCGTGAACCAAACATAGCAAGTCGACCGGCAAATTGATTCAAAAAATATACCCCAAATTGAATAGTCGTAAGTGAGTTACGTCGACCGTCACGGACGAGTGTTGGTTGGGTTCAGTTCTTTTGTTTCATGGCTTAGGCTGGACGGGCGCTTGCGACTTTTAACTATTAATCAAATTTGGCGTGAGACGATCAACGACAAAGTTAATTTTTATGTTTTTAATGTTGTGGATTATGCGGCCTCTTGTGCCAGATTGGGAGACTCTTAATTCGCCCAGTCTTTAAGGTAGATGAAAGTTTCAAGCTTTGAAACATTTTGGTCGTTTTAAGTGCATTCCAATTTGCGTTTTATACGAATATCATGTCCTAAAACGCATTAAGAACGCGATCAAAACATCAAAGCATCAAAGAATAATAATGTGATGCCGATAGTAACATGAACGGCGTAAAAAATCCTACATATAGGTTGACTAATATTCCCTTTACCGATCTGAGCAGTATAACAGAGTATGTTCGTTATGAAACCCAAACTAGGCTTTGTTCAGTTCCATTTTTTTTTCTCTACGGCACTTGTCCGAAAACCTCAATGTCTGTAAAATAAATCTGCACGAAGCTTTAGCAACGTAATA
>LGAG01000612.1:59298-72378 GCA_001278395.1 Lerema accius | reverse complement strand
TTTTTTTTGGAATGCATTTTGTGCATATTTTATAATGTTGCACTGCAAGTTGTCGTCGTCACTTGTTATTGTATGGACGCCCAGAATGTGTTTTAACTAGTTCATAAGACTATACAATGTAACGGCGTACTGTATGTTAGTGACCTACTTAATAAATAAATAAAAACGTAATGTCTATTATCGTGTTAAGTCTTCGACGTCTATCAATATTGTCAGTCGGTAGTCTGACATACCGGAACGGTACCTTAACACAGACGTGCGTATGTAATCCGCCTTAGTGGTTAGACGGTGAACACGATTCGAACACTAATGGAATATCGGTTTTCCGTAGAATTAATCAAATGCAATTTACTACAAACTACGTTGGCTTCTTTTCATAAATTAGGTGAAGAGGGTTAAATGGTAATTGTTGAAACCTTTAAGTGATTGATTGAAAGATTGTGAATGGTGTAGAGATATTGTATGAAGGGTTAATTTTGGGCTTCTTTGTAAAAATAATGCAGTATAGTACGAGTTTGAGATTTGGCATAGTTAAAGTTTACGTGGCGAAGAAAAATAATTTTGTATGTCAAATGGGTTATGGTAATCATAACCATTTATAAAACAAAATGAAATTCAAAATTGGCAGTTATAAATATCGAACCAGTTTGTTTGTCATTTTGAATAATGGTCTAATTTCGACCCTAGCGGTCAGGTCTTATGAAATTCGTAGTTAAAATTTTTGCCTTGCCGGGAATCGAACCCAGAACCATTGAACGACAATTCGGCATAGTACCTAGTGGTAGTAATAATAATTATTTAATGCGCACTACACCTGCTAGCCTACAGTAATATTTGTAAACTATAATGTAATGTCCATTATCTGTGTTACTTTCTAGAACTTCGATTGGTCGTAGTTGGTACAGTTAAGTGCAAAAGTTTCATTATTATTTTCATCTTTATATCAAGAAAAATATTTTCTAAAATAAGAAAAAAATTTACTTAAAATTAGCATGTTTAATGCTCAGACCAATTAATATTATAAACTCCGCGTCCGGAACAAAAAAGCGTAGTCAAAAAAAACATAACGTAAATAAGAAATGATAACATTTCCCGGCACATGGCTCGGCAGACCGGGCTCTGTGACGCATGTGAAATCGTAAAAAAAAAGAAAAAAAAATTTGAACACACTTTTTGTTCTGAAAACTAAGTCTAATACTTTTTGATCTTAGGCTTAATGCTATAAAATGTGAACTATTACGGAGTTATTTTGATTTCTGCACACTTTTAAATAAGCATGTGAGTCACTATTCTTTTGTCAAATAGAAAGGCTGTTGTTTTTTCAACTTCTTTATTTTTTACCTCTAGGTTAGAGTCCCAACTTCCCTAAAAGTTTTTAAGTCTCTTACCAAAGACAAGATTCTAAGACCAAAGATTCTAGTACAATATTAATTTTAATTTAATATTTATTTTATTCTAATCTATATTAATAATTTCGTGCAGGGCTACGGTAGACTCGATCGAAACCTTATATGAATAACAAAACATAAAAAAATAATGATTTCGAGTCGACAACATAATTCGCAAAATTCGGATTGTGGAGTATTTCGTTAAATTGTTATGGCACTGACAAACAAACCGCAGTCGCCATTTTAGTTAAATGACAGACGTTCCGTTTCAAATATCTATAAATAAAATGATCTGTCATGAAACTTATGTGGCAGACGAAATTTTACGCGAGCGAAGCCGCGGGCAACAGCTAGTACAACATTATACTTGAACCTAAGATTCTTGAAGCCGTTTAATGCAGCTCTAAGTGAAATAAAATAAAAAATACCCATAAAATAGTATTCCCCCTCGATCAAAAAGCATATTGACTACCCCTAGTGCAACCCTCAAATGAAATCGTAGGGGTGGAAAATCAATACGCCCTTGGTGATATTTAAACGTGTTACGAAGTATTCGAGTCAATGGGGCTGATTCGTGATTCTCGTTTGTTGTCAAATAATCTTTTTGTTTATTATGGTCTACTAGTAGGACATTCTCGCATTGCTTCGGTTAACCTTCTACCTGGGATACGGCAGGAGTAAAATCGTTTTGAAGGATAGAATGTATCGTAGGACTATCGATGTTCAATAAATTACAAATAGGCAGAATTTATAATAATCTATATGTGTTAGGTTCAGTATTCAACAAGAATTGAAGTTTACAACATAAAGAAGTTCAAAAAGCTTTTTGTTTATAAATTTTGTCATAAGTACATTGATTTTTGAATTTTAAACGAAACTCACACAGTCAAACTTTTTATAAATAGATACCCCCCACAGCCGTCAAACTAAAGACACCGTTAATAAACAGTTGATATAAAATCTTCCAGCCAAATATATCAAACGAATCTATAATCTTTTGTTTACTACAATGATTTATGGTGAAAATTAAACTTCAGTATAAGTCCCCTATTAAAGATAAAGTATAATAAAGATAAAGATAAATAAATATCAATTGAGACGAACAAATATAAAGGCACCTAAACAGACGCTGCAAATATAACTCCTATTTAAAATCACGCTCATTAAAATTGTAAATAAATCACAAACGTAGTTGAACCGCTTCGCTGGTTACAATTTGAATGCCCTCGTCTTTAAAATGGCTTTTCACTCAATCGCTACGATGTTTAGTCGTTTATATCTTATTAGAATCGTTAAGTCGATCTCTTTCATCAACCACCCCATTCGAGATCAAAGGGGGATGTTTATCGTGTACGCTTTCAGTAGTTTGTTCTGGCTCTATCTCATCATCTTTTAAGAGCTTGCTTTATGGGTCTTCTTTCGTAGCTAAAGTATTGCGATTTATGTCTATGGGTACCTGAGTTTTACCTTTTAGAAGATTTGTATCTTTTTTATGAAAACTTATTAGTTGTACAGTACAGTTACTGACTATAATTTACTGAATAAAATATCTAGTTTTGTATATGAAACAAGAAGACCGGGCAGGCGTTGTTCTGCGTATATTTTCGATTGGCTGGTCCCTTGAAATATCTCGATATCATCACCACCTGCCGGGTCTAAATATGGTTCGAAACCACACTTGGTCCCTCTAAAATGCCTTACATTTCTTTTATTATAATCAGTCTAGCCGTTTATGAGGAGTTCAGTGACAAACACACGTACCCTGTGTCTTTATATATTATTAAGATGGTACCAACTTTTTTGTATAATAAAGTACGTTGATATTCATATAGCTAACAGCCGTAAATACTTGAGTAAAAGTCTTCGTAAATAATATTAAATTAAAATGCTGAGGTTTCCTCCAGAATAATTATACGATATCTTAATTGCTTGTTATGATAATATTCTCAAATTGATGTAGCCAATTACGCTTTAATTAAAATGATGTTATGCTTAAATTATCTTTGTGTATAATTAACTGTATCTCAACATTATGGTATTTTGAAATAAATAATGATGGATACAATTTCAAATTTGTATTTTTTGTATAAATACTGTATAATAACTATTTGTTGGAAAACAAATGTTTTAATAATGTTGGAAAACAACAATTAGACAAGTAGATATTATTTCTTTAATTGTTTTTTGTCTGAGTTAAAAAGATGTTTTTTAACTACATAATCATAAATCTATGTAATTAAATTCATTAAATAAACTGTTAGTGATTATCTTAGGTTGAGATTTATTAGAAGTTTTTAAATTTTCTACTTATCCACACTACAAGAGTATACTTTTAAATCAACATTAAACAACAGCAAAATCCTAAAAACATAACAGTAAATTTATTGTTTCAAAACATTTTTGTTCGTGAAATATTTATTTTGCGTCCCGGACTATCTATCCTCTTTAAAAGACCCAGGTGCACTGAATAAAAATTTAATAAAAATACCGAACGGCCGTCACATAAACGTTATTAGAGCGACTGTACCGACGGCGCATGAATAGGCTTGCCCAGTCTATAGTGACCGATTCTATACATTGCTTCGATATTGGAATTCGACGATAAAGGATTGGTCAACCTTTTTTAGTCCTATCCACTGCTGTATAGGACTGCCATCTTTCCGGGTTTCCCCGGATATTTCCTAGGCGAATGGGTATTCGAAAGGACTTTAGGTAAATTCCATACATTGTGGGTTTAAAAAAAAACTGCGTGGCAAGACTTAGGATTATTTCCAACTAGTTTACCGCCCGCGTGTAATTCGGTGATATCGTGTGACTTTTTTAAATATAAAATTACTTTAAGGTCTATTATAATCTAACTATATGAAATATTCTTAATTATAACTGGGCATTTTTTTTTTAAATCAGATCGTCTTAGCCAGCAGCGCGTCTTCAAGTGACCCGTCTACTAAGGCATAAAAAAATCACCACACTTTCTGCGTCTTACAAAAATTTTTTTTGTGAATGTCTGGGCAAATGTCAGCAAAATTTGTTACGTTAAGCAAAATTTTTGTCCGACATCATCAATTTACATGGCAGTCCTACTTATACAGAACATGTATAGCCTGAAAGTTCTTTTGTGACATCCGAAATATAAAAGGGTCAAATAAGTAAGTACGATGGGGGATTATCTAAATCTCTGAGCGGGTATGTGGATGAAGAAAAAATCGTTATTCAAAAGGAAATACACGGTAGCAATTTTCTTTGTAAGGCACGGTTTGGAAGCCAATGGCCAGTGTACACCCTCTAAATTATCTCTCTGATATAGCTAACATGATATATTTTGAGTATTTTTCGATGCAGTTTAAACAACTAGCAATTATCAATAGCAAAACAAAAAAAAATAAGCTATTACCTTTCCACAATAGAGACGATTGCAACGACACCTCATATGTTGAAATCCGTCAAGCTCTTTTAACTGTAGAGCATGCCAAGAAAATGGACTTATTCATATATATACGAAGATATACACAGATAAAAAACATTACCTACCCTTTTTCTGGCGTAGCGTAATAAAATCTTGTAAAAAAAATTGCCATTTCTGGCTTTCAATTAGATACGTGGTAGTTTCCTTCACATTTCGATGTGAGTACATTCCCTCGGCTTAGACGAAGGAAATCAACGCAACTGAATTTCTGGCTATAAGATTAACATAAAAATGGCGGTGAACTGTAATCATTGAGTTCGTGGTGACCGGAATACAGATTCGGTTCCTGTTCCTGCGTCCACCAACTATTGTCGATTGAGTCTTACGATATTACTCGGGGCGAGTTTTCTTTTTATAGGTTTTTTTACTCGACTACTTAAGAAAATAACGTTTTTCGAGCGTATATGTATAATTATGTATGTGGCATATATCAAGAGGCAATGAAAAATGGAGCAAAATAGTTACCAGAAGGTACCCTAGCAAAGGCAAAAGGAAAAGAGCTAGGCCACAAAAGAGGTGGGATGATGACATGAAACAAGTGGTGGGAGTGATCTGGAATAGAGTGGTTCAAGACAGGAACGAATGGAAGCGTAAAGGGGGCCTTTGCCGACTGGCAAACAACTTACAAATAATCATGAAAAAAGAAATTTTAGATCATAAGAAATAAACAATTTTAGTTTTTAAGTTACTCAATGTTATAATGTTAAGGCTTGACAGATTTTAATGTATGAGATGTCATTGAACCCGTTTCTATTATGGGATTAACATCTTAAGAAAACCAATTGCTGTTCGTTAGTCTCACGAAAACTCGAGAACGGCTGGACCGATTTCGATAAATTTGGTTTTAAATTATTTCTGTAAGTCCAGGGAAGGTTTAAGGTGAGTAAATATGAAAAAATGTTGAGGGTTCGAAGTTTGCCAAGTCAGCTAGTAACATAGATTTGCTACTTACAGTGCAATTTTCGTGTTGATAGTTGAATTTGAAAAGCTTATCGCGTTAAAAATTAACAGTTAGTAAAATACTATTTATCTACGTAATATTTGAAAGGCCCAAACAGTAAAATCATCTTAAGGGTCAAAAAGGATTCATATAAAAATAACTAACAATTCATTTCAATATATCTTCCCAGAACACTGAGGATACAACCCTAAAATAATGCAGTCGACGTAAAAAGATTAACAGGCGGCCACTTTTGTGCCCCAAACAGGCGTAAGAAAATATGGCCTCGGGTTACAAGTAAGAATATGTAAGGTTACGTTCATGGGAACAAATTTTCGAATAAATAACAAAATATTGGACAAAATTTGTTCTGGAAAATGTCTTCTTTATATATACAATTCTGACGTAAGTACTCGTGTTTGTACAACTACTCTTAAATGAATAGATTTTAATAAATATTCTATGGTGTATTAGGTAGGTATTAAGTATGGTTTAGGACCGCAGTTAAACCCGGTAATAAGTGCTGCTTTTGAGTTACTTTAAGGGACCAGCTAAATTATTAGACATATTGAAATGCTGTCATAGCAAAAGTTGTCCAATATGATGCACATTTACTAAAGGTACGTGAAAATTTAAGGTTAGATACAAATACCTAATGCGGATAACGATTTTGATAATAATGTAACAATCTTTTTTTTTATATCGTGCATTAATATACAAACACGGTAAACGACATTCAACCATTCGATAGGGAGGTAATTCGATTTGTTTGTTTGCATCGATATTATAATTTTACATTATGCAATTTCGATGCGAATCGGGAATCATGCCGGTATAATTTTATAAATTTAATCGCAATAATATTACTTGCTCGATAATGGAATTCGAAACACAAATTCCTCAATAATTGAATTAAATCGTGGAAAATTTAAATTTATATGTTTGCTTCAAATATTACTGGATATTCGTATTTTCAATGCAATTATATTATACTGTAATTTTAACAAAAGCATATATTTGTAGGACTGTTTTTTTTATTAGGGTGTATTTATGAGAAACCAAGTTTAGTTTACATGCATGATTAGATTTGATAGGTGATGCTGTTGTACTATAAGGACCTAGCCAAACAATCACGAGTTATTGAAACATCGTCATAACAATAGTTGTCCAATATGATGAGCATTAACTAAAGGTATATTCAATTAAAAATCGGAAGGACTTGATTTGGAAAACTAAGGGATCAACCAGACCAAATATTATAGAAATAAAGTGTGTTTCCTAGTGATAGCCTAGTGGTTTGAACGTTGGTCTCTCGAACGGGAGATCCTGGGTTCAAATCCCACGGCACGCACCTCTAATTTAAAAAGTTATGTGCGTATTAGATACTAATTATCACTTGCTACGGTGAAGGAAAACATCGTGAGGAAACCTGCACACCTGAGAGTTCCCCATAAAGTTCTCAAAGGTGTGTGAAGTCTGCCAATCCGCACTAGGCCAGCGTGGTGGACTATGGCCTGCGCCCCTCACACTGTGAGAGGAGACCCGAGCCCAGCAGTGGGACAGTTATGGGTTGTAATGATGAATGAAAAATGAAAGTGTGTTTCAACATTAGGTCTTCCCAATCTTTTGGTTTTATAATTTTTTTTTGACAATAAATAAAATTAAATACAATATGAACAAGCCTTTATCTGCCTAAAGAAATGTTGTAGTGCTCTCGTAGAGACGCAGATTCAAAGAAGCAAAGCGTAATGTTATAAATCATTTTGTACATAAAAACTCCACTACGCAGTTTGTTAACAGTAGCAAAAAATTCATAGTGAAGCATTTTTTTTTGGGATTTTTTTTTCTTGTATTGGATATTAATATAATGTAGGAGCAAGATGATTGTTAATTTCGAATGAATATTATTTTTCTTCTCATATGTTTTTTAAAGTAAACTTACACTTGATGTAATTATAATTATATTCCCTGGTTTTAAAACCTCCGCTAAATTTGCAAACTGGCCTAAAAAATCCTGTACAATTATTTGGAAAAAATATTTTGTGATGGGTACTCAACTTTAATACTGTTATTCTTTTATTTCTTTAATCTTTCTTCAACTTTTGATTTTACTTAGCAATTTTTTCAATAAACTTTATTAAGAAAAAAAATTTACACAACCAAAAAAAGAAACACAAAATATGGAGCGAACAAAACACGAGTGTGACGTAAATTATATTAAAAGTAAAAAGTTTGAAATCTTTTAATACTACCAGTAGGGGGTACCAGGGACAAAATATGACCAATTTTCATTTCGCCAATCCCCACCCTGAGGGTCGGAAATCCCGTAGGCGGTTCTCTAACGACGCGAAAAACTTTGCCTTACATAAAAATGTCACCTCGCATTTTATGATTGTACTTTCATTTTTGTACAACTCCAGTTTAAGCACATTATGCACCAATTATTGTTTGGTTTCCAATTCCTTGGAAATTTTAGCACGAAATATGTTTAAAGGATCGCGGTCTGTGTTCGAAATTTGACCTAAAATGATGTCTATCATAATGAAAGGAGTCGTTTGGCGACTGTGTATACTGTGTTCATTAACAAAATTATAAATATAATTATGTGAGTTTTGTTTTAAATTAAAAAAAAAAAAGTGTACCTATACCTATTTTTCACGTTTTTTACGTTTTAAGTTAAATTTTGAACTCCCATGTCCATTATTTTTAAAAGAGATCCAATACTGAAACTATCAGGTTATTAATAATTATTTTCTTCATTACTCAAAAAACTATTTGACGAATTTACATTGAGGAAAAACGTCCCCTATAC
This sequence comes from Lerema accius, assembly GCA_001278395.1. NCBI lineage: Eukaryota > Metazoa > Arthropoda > Insecta > Lepidoptera > Hesperiidae > Lerema > Lerema accius. Next base: position 63,772 of record LGAG01000612.1, on the reverse strand, counting down.
ATTGACGTTACCTTGCTTACCTAATACATCGATGACCTCTCAATAAATTTATCTTGAGGGAACTGGACTGTGCATACGGACCTTTATGCTCCTCGGGCCCTATTTAACACGTGCGAAGGCGAAAAGGGAAATTTATATAAACTTGATTCTAAACTCTGGCTAACTTTTTATGAAAATTTCATAATCATTTTAAAAATAAACTTTGCTTTTATAATAATGTATTAATATATTATTTTGTTTGCTGAGTTATAATCATATCAATGGTAGTACTTTTAGAAACGGTTCGAGAATTATTTTTCTTTTGGGGGTTATTTTTTATATTTCTGTAGTTATTTAGCATCCATCAAAGTAAAACATTTCAATTTTCATAAATAGGGAAATGAAGTTTTATAAACATTTTGTGGATCTTAGTTTTAATATTACGTAATATTATTACTCCTAATATTATACCTATTTCTTTGTAATTCTGTATTAAATCTAGCAAGCGAAACTTGAATATTAAGAACATTTTAAGGAATGACATTTTAATATCACTCAATAGTTATTTTTGAATACATTTTTTTCGCAAATGAAGCATTCAAATCAAAAATCGTTGGGAGAGAGTCACGTAAATCGCTTCGCCGTTTAAAAACGTTCCCTCGTCAATGTCGAAAGTCGTGAATAATTTCCGTAGATCATTATTTATCGACGCGGAATATTACGTCGAGAAATAAATGAGGTGCCTTTAAGAACGTGGCATGTGGATGAAGGAAATCTCCCTACTTTTTATTTAATAATGGAAATTGTTTTGTTGTTGCTAGATTGGAGTGGAAATAAAATGTGTTTCGGGGTATGTTGCTGAGGATTTATTGAAGCTTTCTAATGGAGTGACGATGATATTGGTAATTACTTGCCATAAGACATTATAATATACTCGTAGTTTATTTTTTTGTTTTAAAAGTAAAACTGTTACTGAATTAGTTTATTATGAACAAGAGAAGATCATTTGTCATCAGGCATAGCAACGCCTCGTTGGACGAACTTTTTGTGGGAAAAATACTAACGATTACTAACTGTACTACTAGTATTTACTGATAGGACTAACCTGTACTAATATTCCTAGCTCCCATAGTTCCCTTACTAAGGAATCAACTAACGGGAATTATCAGTCCCTAACCGTCCCATTTGGTGATTGTCACAGATAATCTATGGGCCAATGAAGTTTAAATCTATACTCAGTTCTTCTTTAATTAAAAAAATATTGTATTCAAATTAGTCCAAACATTTTCGAAGAGTTCATGACAAATACGAGTAGAAGGTACGCTGAGATGTCACATTTTAAGATTTGAAATTAATTACAAATGCCTACCCGTGCGTATCATGATTACCATACAAGATAAAATATCAAATTAAGTTGAAAACGAATAAGCCTGTCAGTTTTGTAATTGATAAAATAACTTTGATACAGAAGACAGCTCGAATAGAAAACACCCTCGCGTCAAAGTCGAACGTCGTAAATAAATTTGGAGGATCATTATTTATCGACGTAGAATATTATGTTGCGAAGTAAATGAGGGGCCATCAAAATCTCTTCAGAAGGGCCGGGATGACATGAGACTTCCGTTATTATGGAAGTAACTATAGTCTTCAATTTTATGAGATTTAGGGATGATTTTACGAAGGATATTATAAGTGTTATACTTAGGATAATATAGATGTTATTTACTCTTAAAATAATTAGATTGGACCTTAAATAATATAAGTTTCAAATGAAGTGTTTTTACCCAATCTTGTAGACCAATGTTAACTAATGATAAGAGCACAGACACTCAGACCAAAAACTAAATCACTTCCTTCAGTGAAGTGAAATAATCATTATGTAACCTATGAAACCTTCACATCAGATTCTTCATAAAGTTCTCAAAGTTGTTTGAAGTCTGCCAAAGTGCCAAAAGTCTCATAACAAATTGTAGCCTATATTTTCTTACCTCTAAGTTTTAAAACTAAAATTCACAGTCTTGTTCTTTCCTTCATAGCAAGTGTAAAGTGTCAGGTACTCTAAATCTATTTTCAAGTAGGTACTTGAAGTAAATGCTTGTCATATTAGGCAACTTTTGCTATGACGGCATTTCAATAAATACGGGTATGACAGTTTGACTGGTCCCTTTTAGTATTCCGACATTAGCAGCATCTATCAATTGAAGTCTTATTCCATACTCGATATTTTTTAATTATACAAAATTATAATGAAATTTATCCAGTACACACGTACTCTAAGATTTTAGTTTAAGATACATACGTGTAAATGCCCTTGATAAACATTACCCTACTAGAGAATTAGGATAAAAGAATAGTTCAACTCTTACACCAAGTATCAAGAAAACTCGAATATTATTAACATTCAGTTTGCACTTATCACATAGCTGTGTCGCCCGCAAATGACGGATTTATTCCCAAAGATCAAAGATTCTCCGCACCGAACTTTGTTATTGACTGTACCTCGCTTTCGTTTATTCGTCGTAAACGGTTTTATTGCTAATCGTGTCTTTGGAGTTACGTCATTTTTATTTTAGTTTACCTCGGAGTGCTTGCAAACTAAACCGAATTTTGTATTCGGTTGTACCGGGTTATGATTTTGACCTGGATGTATGAATGCTCATCTTTTTCCTCAGCTTCGGAATTACTTAACATAGTTTGATGAATGAGGTATCATTCGAAGCGTCTTAATTGTCCGCTAGTTATAGGTTTTATGACGTCATATTTATTTGAGTTCAGCGCAATCTAGAAAGCATAAAGTTACGAGCTATGCTAGCTGTTGATGTGACTTTGCGCGCTTGATATTCTTAGAGCGTGACTTCTCAGTAGACAGACAATATAAGTAAAGGTTTTGTCTGTTTGCCCTGTGAAGGACATTGGGAGAGACATTAATGATTAAAATATCGAGGAATAAATCAGGAGCAGCCATTTTTTTTTTTCTAAAATCCGTAGATGCTATGAAGACCACCGGGACGTCTAGTAAGTACCTAATAATTAGAATTAAAAAAAAAACTTGACACAAATTTAATTTACGATCACCGCAGTCAAATAAGTAGGTACTAAAATTTTTCATCGAACAAAGAAAGTATATATTACTATACTTTAACCATGATTAATTGTACAGCGAATTAATAAAATAAATACCTTTTATCATTTTCATAAATATTCATTTCGATGTATATTTATCAAAGTTTGCGTTGATATTGAAACAAATAAGTTGGTAGCGATTGGACCGCGAGCATCACTCATCCAAATACGCAATCATCTAAAGTAGCCTTTTTTAATTATGTAAAATGTGTACATTAATCGTTGGGCCCCTAACTTGCTCCTCCTTTTATTGCCCCTTATTTTATATTCAAATGTGCGACTAAAGTACGACAATATGTCGCAAGTTGCATTGGACGAGTCCTTATTAGATGACACGTTTATTCAAATATTTTGCAATCATAATGACCCTCATAGCAAAAGAGTTTTGATTACGACTGATGTTTAAAGGGTTCTGGGTTCGAATCCCAGATAGGCAGAATCATAATTACTTTTAACTTTTATTCTCAGTTCATCGCACCCACAAATGACTTAAAACTATAGTGGGAAAGGTTATTTATTTATTTAACATAAGACGTCGTTACGGTATCGCAACGCCTTCGTGACGAACAATAATTCAAGAGTTATAGTTTTATGGTTACGACAAAGTGGTGTAAAAATGTCGTTGTTGCTTTACGCATGCGTCACTCTGTCGTGTTGCTGTCGCGAGTGTGTAGGAGGACTTAAATGGCCAAGATTATTTACTTGGAAATTATGAAAGACAAAAGACAGATGACACTATCAATTTCGTCCATAGCTTTGGTTTTGTGCTCTGGAGAGGCTACATAGATCTTCCTATGAACTAGATAGGTTGCTAAGACCAAAAATATAATAGATTCAGTGTTCAGAACAAAAAAGTAAGTTCAATTTTTTTCTTTTTTTTACGATCTGACATTATGTCACCAATCACAGTCTGCCGAGAAATGTCCTAGGAAAGGTTATCATTTGTTATTAACGTTATGTTTTCCCTGCTACGCTTTTTTTGGTCTGTGATGGGTTGTTAGTGCGAAAGAAAATGACAGTTTGATTCAGCGCCACCACGCGGGATTTTAATGTAACTTATTTTGAAGAAATGATAGCCTAAAATTTCGTCTGTTATTTTTAAAATGTTTAATATACTTAAAGAACACATAATAGAACTAATTTTCCTTTGATTCTACGGAATTATTGTGTTCCGTAGTGTATACTAATATTTGTATTTATTACGGAATACCAAATAACCGTGCCCTAAAATCTTTAATCACGTACCTATATGAACGAACATGGAAAAACTATTTAAAGGTTTCAAAATTGAACCCTAAAACTCGTTGCCTTTAACAAAAGTGTAGCAAAGAAAATAGGCATAAAAACGTACTATTGATAGCATATCTAGTGT
>LGAG01000612.1:45915-59092 GCA_001278395.1 Lerema accius | reverse complement strand
TAATAAAGAGTAATACGAAGGTTTATGCTTAGGCAAAAGTGGCGGGTTATTAGTTTAAATTCTATGAATGTATGTATGTATGTTCTTCTGTTCTCTTAGAAGCTCTAAAGTCTTTAACATTTGTCAAATGAGGTATCATTGAAAGCATCTTATTTGTCAGCTAGTTATAGTCTATAATGACGTCATAATAAAATTGTATAAAGTTCTTCAAATTATAATAGACAGACAGAGTTAACTTCGCATCTTAATATTTTACTAAGGTATAAATTTAAAGTCCATTACTTCAGACATAATATCTGTAATATCCAGAGACACCACGCGAACCAAATATGTACGTCGTGCCCTCTAACTGCGCGTGAATTATTAATAACAAAACGTTCATCGGTCCTGTCACAGAACACAGAGATTAGTAGAAATAGGCACCCTAGCCAAATGTAGTGAACTAGAAAACCCGAATATGTCAGACAACAGATTATAGACTCATTAACATACCTGGCTAAAAACTCAATATTGCCGTATTAATTAAACGTATAATAGTGTTAGCTTTGCTTTAAAAACATGTCTTACACACAATATAGTTTAGTGCATTTTTAACTGTATGACATCCTAACAAAGTCTTTCAAACCGTAATGCTACAGAGCATACCAAAGAAATGGACATACATACATACCTACACACATAAGCTTGAAAATCATCACCTTCTTTACGATAGTCAGGTAATAACTTAGTGATGAAATATGTGCAGTAATACACAGTATGCGGAACTACGCTTACTGATACGTTAGTCCCTTTTAAATCCCCATTTTAGTGTACTGTGGATCCAATGCACCCCGCTATTGCTATTCGCGTCACGCTGCCTCCCTTCAGCGTCGGCAAATCACGCGCCAACGTGGCCACTCCGTAAATGAATATTGACATCCAACTAGCAACGAGCTGGTTGAATTGATAATCGACTTACAACAATCGATTTGATGTTTTGAAGATTCTTTTTTAATCGATTTTGGTTGGTACAGATTTTTTGGTCGCCGACTAGACTTATCAGGTACTCCCGATCAATTATCGTAAGCACTTTAGGTAAATTCTCATTATATTGGACAACTTTTCTTATGGCAACGTTTCAATGATTCCAATAGTTTGGCTGGTCCGTTAAGGTATCTTACGAAGAGTAGTTACTTTAGGGGTCAATAGGGACCCTAAATAATACTTGGTACCTGTAAATTGCGTCACAATTTTTTATTAAAATCGGTCCACCCTTTCAGGAGTTCAGTGACAAATACACGAACGCTATATTCATATTTAAGACGATACTTGGTTGTTTATGTTGAGAAAGTATTGCTATATGATACCTTATGAGTGCATCCATTACATGATTGTCTTGCACAAACATGACGTTGTACTGTTCATGTACTTACGTAATACGCTATGTAAACTTATGTATTTACACTTGTATATTCAGCAAATAGAAAATTAATTTCTATTTCTGTATACAAATCCCTTAAAGGTCTAAAAGAGAGGTTAAACTATTGTTAGATACTGTTAATTTAGAATCAAATACCACTGGGTCTTTTAGATTTTTAATGAGTAGAAACAATAATAATTATGGTTTAAAGTATTTGAAAATATTTTCACAATAAAAACGAATCCAGTATCACCTCACGTATTAAAATCTGTCTAGTCGTCGACTGTATAGGTACGTGCCAAAAAATGGACATTACATACATAAGCTCAGTAATAAAAATACTTTCCTTAAAAAAGTCGAGTAAAAACTGTTACTAGTCGTCCTGGTACTACTTTCAATATTATTGACATCCCACTAGCAGTGGCAGGGTTGAATTAACTTTGTAATGATGGAGCGCTCAGCGATTGAATTTATACGAGCAAACTGAAGAAGATAGATGCGACCACTTTTTAAAAATACTTTTACTGCTATTTATAAGTTAGTATTCTCGTGTTTAAAAAACAAATGGGATTTTAACAGACAACACATTGACTGTGAACGTGTAACTAAATTAGTAATGCTTTAAAAGATTTTAATTAAATTTACCTTACATACAAAGTATGTCTGAGGTCTTAAAATATTGTCAGAAATAAGTTAGGTTCGAATGAACCTAATATCAGTTTGTGAATCCATATTTCTACAGGCGACGCCACAGGCGTTGACTAGTTAGTATTATAGATTTAAGGTCATTATTTTTTGTTTTTTTTTTGCAGATTTTTCGCAGTATATGGGAGACATGGAGGTGCAAGACTACAAATCCATCACCAGCGTAACAGACAGGTGAGTATTTTTATCATAGTGATGGAATTGGTGATAGACTTTCAATGTTTTTCGGTTCCAATGCTGAAAAACCTATGTAGCTAGGTACTTATTCCTTTTAAAAAAAATTGTTATCAGACTAGTTTTTGGAGGAAGGGGAGAATTAGGGGGGAAAACTCCCCACGTGCTACTACTTAATGTGATAGTCGTATCTCAAAAAAAACGTCCGAATAAGAAATACATTTATTTCTACAAAATATACCTCGTAATAAAAATGTCTTACTCAAACCGAGTGGATACACACACGTACGTATCTCAACAATAAAGAAGGACGAACAATAACAAATAATAACGATACGTTTTAATCAACCTGAAAGCACTACTACGTCAAAAGGTTTCAAGTTTGACTAGAGGGCTCATACTTACGGGTACCTCTCGTTAAGAGCCCTTGGCAGAAAGATCTCACTGCGTCATACTTGTTTTTCACTTTTTTCCTCTTCCCGATTTCCCATTCTCCCCCTATACGTGGGCTACGTCAAAGTGCAATATCATCAAATCACTGTAAAAGAAGTTACTTGATTCCTTCGTTGAGGGGGGAGGATATTACATTGGGAAAGTTTCGCCTGCACGACTACGAATAGGTGGGAGCGGTTTGTCGACCACGTGTAGATAAGAGATGTTTTGCGATGAGATAATAATGTGGTGTATGTTTTTAGTGTAGGACACTTTGTGTACGTTTTGATGAAAATATCTTTGCTACCCAAAATAATAATACCTTATTATCCAAGTAAAAAACGATTATGCTTAATTTTTTTAACTTTTTAGAAAAATTGTTTTCTAAATTAATTTACTTTTATGGTTCCTAATTTCTGTGGAGAACAATAATAATTACTAGTAAATGTTATTGAAATAATAATGAAACTATTCATTCTTATCAATATTTATGTCTTATTTTATTAAATTTTACCACGCTCTGGCCGCGGATAGGCAGACTTCTTTGAGAACTTTATCGAGAACTCTCAGGCGCGCAGGTTTCCTCACGATGTGTTCCTTCACCGCAGCAAGTGATAATTAGTATCTAATACGCACATAACTTTTTAAACTAGAAGTGCGTGGGGTTTTAACCCAAGAACTCCCGTTCGAGAGACCAACGTTCAAACTAGGCTATCACTGCCAGTGTTGCAGTCAGATACAGTACAGTAGCTTATGTTATCTATAGCATATCTGTGTAGCACATGCCTATCAGTTTAGTGGCGTCATCTTGCGCCAAGTCACTCAAGACGTATTTCACGGTACGTCAGCCCGCGAAATGATATTGTCGGGAATATGATTTGAGAATGTAACAAATGTATTATGTACTGCACTCGAAGAGAACACGTGTTCGATACGACAAATGGTATTGTCGCTCTTAGCACCCACATTGTTCTTTGTAGAAAATGTTTGAAAGTTTTAAAACTCTTGTGTTGAGATTTTAGTTCTGATTTTTGTAGTTGATTTTAGAAGAGTTTTGCGAATGTATTGCTTATGTTTGAAGCTTCAAGGGTTTGAAATATGGTGTTATTATGGTCTAAGGCCTCAATTAGTACTGAAAAGGCCTAGGAGGTACTCCACCACGCTGCTCCAGTAAGGATCGATGAAGGAGTTAGTGAACGCAAGGTTAGAAGTTCCATGAAGCTGGAAGGCCTTTTATTATTCTTATTGTCTGAATTAGGATACACAACATCACATTATGATTAAACGTTACTACAAAAAAATGAGGATCATTGTGAGGAAATCTGAAACAGTGTAAGTGTCAATTTATTTTGTAAATTAAATGTATATACAACATATTATATATTACGTATAGAATCTAGATTTATACACTTCCTTTGCATATAAAATTTAAGTATGCCGAATTTCAAAGCCCCTGCGAAGTTGAATCCTTCACATATTAAGTAATTACTTACTATAGTAATTTACGCCTTTAGTATTATAAGCAGCACCGCACAATACCAGGCCAGATACAGGAATAGCTACATGGTCAATACGGCATGAGGAGCATTCACGTGAGTGTGTGACGGCCTTTACGCATGATCGAATTAGGCTAGTAACTCACGAAGCATTTTGTTATATGCGTTTTGTGCGCTCGTTTGTGAAATTAATAATTTTGTGGGAGTGCTTAAAATGTCATGAATCATATTGTGTTAGCTACTGATAACGTAGATGAATTTGTTAATGACAAAGACGCTTGGAAATGAACAGCTCTGCTACCAGTTCCGCTCAGGTTATAACATATAATAATATTTTGTAATGAAAATAATTATATCGTACTATTTATTTACAAAGATGTGCGAGGGAGTTTAATTCCCCTTTCTTCTCCTCCATATTAAAGCACCTTTACGAAATGTTTGACGTGCATGAGTGTATCATTGGTACTTACATGAATAAATGATTTTGAATTTTGACTGAAAACAGATTAATAGTTTCTTGTTTCAAATTAAAATACGAAATCGCTTCCACGCGATAGTTTTATTTCCAGGATGAATTAAGCTTACAAAACATTTTTCTTAACTCTTAATACGGTAAGTTGAATCTTGTCAGAGCGGTTATTGTTATTAGTATACGAGCACAACAATGTTTTGAGCGTATATAATGTGATTTGCCACGAGTTTAAGCGACTTCCGTCTATTTGAGGTTAGTTTAATGTACTCATTTAAGTGACAGTACATTGCAGACTTGATTTGATTGATTCATCGCATGCTTCACGTCCTATGTAGTCTTGTGCCCTCAATTTTTCCCCTTAATACATACTACAAGTCGCCGGCGGCTCCGCCCGTGTAATTTTCCCGTTTCAAGAATATATTTTTTTGCTGTTCCTCTCCTATTCATCTTAGCGTGATGTTATATAGCCTATAAGTTTCTTCGATAAATGGACTATCTTACGCTAAAAGAATTTTTGAAATCGGCCCAGTAGTTCCTGAGATTAGCGCGTTCAAACAAACAAACAAACTCTTTAGCTTTATATATTAGTATAGATACGCACGAGAAATATTACCTTCCTTCTTGCGCAATCAGTAATTACACACCCATAAGGTTTTTTGCACCTAGCAAAGACATGTCGCAAAATCGCCCCGTGAGTAAGTTACGTAAAGGCAAGCGTGCGTGAGTATGCAGCTCTGCGAATGATGCGTTTAGCACGTGAAGTGTGTCGGAAGGGCCACTGGTTTCAGGTCAAAGAGAGAATTCATTGGGCACGATGTGACGTCACTTTTAAAGCACCGAACTAGCTCAACACGTGTTTACGCCTGGATGGATGGATGATTAAACGATGGTGGCTCGACGATTATAGCGTTCGGTTTGATGATACTGGTGTATTGAGTTGTGATTTTAGAGGGGTTGTTCAAGTATTTAGTCACGCAATTTGGGGGAAGGGGATCGAATAACGCGTTACGTAACATTTTTTTTTATAAAACATAGAAAGTATAACGTATTGCATAACATTTACATTACGTGATTTTGTTACGTAACGTTTAGGGAGGGGGTGAGGGTACAGAAAAACGTTACGGCGCGTTATATGTTCGCGTAAGATTTTCAAACATTGCGTTATGTTATATTTAAACGCTCCCTTATTTTGGATGTTGAACTTGCTTGATTCTAAGCCTTTCGAAGCTGATTAAATTGATTAATAGTATACTTCACTGTTGATAGTCTCTATAACAGGCGTTGTAGGATGAAAACAGGTATCTACTTACTACACACCATGATCCTCATTTTGGCTTCGTAGTAGTAGAGTAAAAAGTAAAATCGTTACTGATAAACAGGCTTTCATCTGTTGCTGAGTAAAACAGCTCCTTTGAAAACGAAAGTGACACAATTTCATGACTTCTCGTCGTCAAGAGAGCGTGGAGTACAAGCGTGTATAATTGACCGCAATACCGACATTTGTCGCGAATTCAGACCGTTTTTGGAATGGATTTTCTAAAGATTTTCTGCTAAACTCCACGAATAGATTAAAGAGAAACAACGCAACTAAATGTGAGTTGGACTGAACCCGAAAGGTTCTGTACTGAACCTGTTTTTATTATAGATTTAAAAGTCGTTTGTTGATAAGCCAGATGACTTGCGTCAATCCTAAGTGATCCACAAATTTAAACAACTGTGGGCGCGGTCGGAAAGTGAATAGGTTTGAATTCGATTTAAATCCATAATTTGTTATAAATAGGTGATAGTCGTTAAGAAACGTCGTTCCTTGCGGTGGCTTACAAATACAACTCTTAAGTTGGTTACTAACCTAACTTAACCTCTAGTCCTCTTAAAACTCAGTAGTGGATTGAGAGGACTAAATATATTTAGATTAGTTTTATTTAATTTTACTAGAATCCTGACATAAATCTAAACATACAGATGACTAGCTAACATCAGTACTTATAAGTCTTATAAACCTCTCGTCAACCTCAATCTCATATGACACAGTTTTTCTGAATTCATACAAACGCAGTGACGAGCTCGAGCTCATATTATTTGACCGCGAAAACGAGTACCGCATTTGTATGACGAGTATTCCCTTTGTAAATGTAGGTTTTACTGTACAGCTTTCAGTTGAAACAAAATAAAGTCGCATCAAAAACTGTCTGTTATTAGTAAGGGAACTATGAAACTACATAAGGACAGACACACAGATAAACTTTTAAACTTCTTTTTAAAAATTTATAAAACAAAGGATTTCAAAAATGCCTTAACATTTTCTATAGAACAATGATTAATCCATACAATAATATTGTGGAGTGCTCAAAATCTAATGAAATTGTTACCTACTCAAAATCGGATGAAAATAATTATTTTTAATGACTGATAAAAAATACACAAGCAAAACAGAAAATCAACAGACAAGCAAAAAACAAGCAAGAAAAACAAAATCAAACGCTGTTCAAAACGAAAGAAGAAATGAAAACAATCCCAGAACATCCTATCCGGCTCTCTATAAAGAAATCCGTTTCAAAGGGCCCTATCAACAGCAGTTTCCCTAAGGCTCGTAATGCCAACAGCGAATCAATAACCAATCTACGAGAAACTATTGGACTTAGGACTGTTTTCATTAATTGATACGCCTACAAAGATCTTGATGGAAGATGAGTATTTTCAGGAGGTCTTAAGAAAATAAGTCTGAAATTAAAACTACTTTTATACGTCATTATATCCAGAAATGTATAGGCCGCGGCTATGCACGCGTAATTTAGCCGTTTTCGAAACATTTTTTACTGCTGCCCTCCTCCTATTCATCTTAAAATAATGCTATACCTAATAGCCTATAACATGCCTCGATAAACGGACTATCTTACACTAAATTATTTTGTCAAATCGGTCTCGTAGTTCCAGAGATTAGCGCGTTCAAACCAACTGCTTTATACCTCTATTATTTTTACGATTGTTTTTCAGTTGCCATTTTCTGGACTTAGAAGAACAGAAACTTAGGGAAAATCCCTAGTTTTTTGTAGCGCGTTGATCGATCCCTTCCCCAAATATGTAACGCATACTCCCCCAAAAATACGTTATAATATACACGTTATACACAAACGACCTTCACGACCTACTACCATGAATCCGACATGTCTCAAACAACCATATTGCTACAAACTACAATCTAAACTACAATCCGTCCGCACCCAAGCTTCTCATAATACAACGGTCATAAGTGCGATCATCGAAGGCGGCTAGATCGATAACCAATCAGCGATCCGGGTATACCTGAGCATTGATTAGCCACCGTCTAAGTAGCAATGCCGCTCGAAAGACCTAATACGGTGGCTGTTTTCCGCATAGAGCATGTTGTTGATACAGAAGTTCCTCGACGTAGGTACCTATATTAAAGACTAGTGGACCCCCCCTCGTTTCGCTTCGGGAAACCTATGCCGAGACATTCATATGAGCAAACAAAAATTAGTACTGAAAATCAGCTATAAAACTAAATAAAATTGAAGTGTCTGTTTGTAATATCAAAATAACCGTTTTTTACTTAATGCATACGTATTTATACACGGTACACGTACCAACATAATAATTTTTTAATTTTTGTCTGTCTGTCCGTCTGTCTGTTTGATCCGGTGAATCTCTGAAACGGCTGGACCGATCTTGACGGGACTTTCACTGGCGGGTAGCTGATGTAATAAGGAGTAACTAAGCCAATTTTTTTTTCTTTCATTTCGGCATAGATCTCACGAAGCAAAGCGAGGGCGGGTCCACTATTTACATAATAAAATAATCCACCAAAAATCTTGTACTAGAGAGTCTCTCAATTTGTTGTTGCACCATTTGTATGTATTGGCCTTACTGGTGAACTATATTCTCAGTAGAACATTCTTCGATATTTTCTCGATACCTATTAATTGGATGCGGTTTTCTGAGTGCTAGTAGCAGATAGTAACTGCTGATTGAAACATAATGATGTTATTGTGGGTATTTAACGGTAATAAATATAGGGAGTTGCTGAAGAAAGGTATAGGAGTTTTAAGTTTTTATTGCGCTTTTAAGATACTAACATTTATAGGACTTTAGTATCACCTTGTATAGATACTCTTACGAGTAAGTCACTACGAGTTAGTACGAGTAAGCACTAGAAGTGTGTTACGATGTCCGGGCGGCAGGGGTTGGTGGCACTGTCAGCTCCTTTGCTATCTTAAAACCATAAAAAATCAGGTCTATAGATGAATTCCTCTTGTATCTAGCTCAAAGACCCGTTATAATATTACTTTATACAAAGGTACTACAATACGTAACTCATTTATTCTAACGTCTCTCTTAAATGCCGAAGTAAAATCTGAGTTCAAATGGGACACAGTACAAATTGTCATTTTAATCATAATCATTACGTATTGAAGTAATAGAAAGCTGTGATGGGGCAATAGGTAAACACATTTATCATGATAATAATGTAGTAGAACAAAATCCTTAAAGATGTTCTGTTAAGCCAGTCATACACCAATAGCTTGAAGTAAGCGATTCATATATTCACGTACTTCACGATTGCTTCAAGGTGTGACTTTTTGAAGCTATTTGTCTATGCCTAAGTTTACCTATACAGGTAGAAAGGGGATGAATTATGTTTCAAATACAACTGACTCTATGGTACAATAAAAAGATTCACTAGTAGCCGACTCGTTTGTCGACTGTACTTGTCAAACTCATAGCTTTCATTAAGTAGCTAACATTATAAAAAATGCAACAACGTCGCTTTGTTCACAATCCAATACCACTTACGAATATTGCTACTATTGACTTCGAAATACATAGCAAGCAATGGACACGTAAAAAGGTAATTGGATTGAAATATCAACGTAGTTATGTAGTTATCGAGTTCCTGTCGTATCAGGGCATAGACTAGAGGGCTCTTGACAACTTTATTTATGAGAGGACTGTAGTACTTAGTCTGTAGGAGTAGGGCGCGTATACACAGCGCCGGAAAAACATGAAAATCATAGAGACAAACATGAGAATCATTTTCTACAAACATTTCGCGATGTTGAATTATGTGTCCTTTGATCTTTCGAGTTAGCAAAGTTATTACGATAAGTGTTTGATGTCAAATGTTTGGAATGAAATTATACGTCTTATGAAAAACATTTTTGTGTAGGTTGTACATAGTTTGTTTTGCTTAAATTTCATTTTCTTAGCGTGTACCAAGAAAGGTTTTTCTTAGATTTTATTACGTTTTATTTCTAAGTAATAACATGTAAATAATTTTGAATGAAGAAATTTTTATTAAAGACAAAATATTTCGAATATAAATAACGCCGGAAATAACTGAGTAGCGACATTAGAGAAGGTTGTACTGGAACACAGGTTTACCGAAGCGAAGCGAGAACGAACCACTGATAAATGTTATGTAATGATGTTATTTGGGTTTCCAATATTTGTAACTACACAAATTAAAATTGTAATTGTTCATTCATTTAAAAGTGACTTAAAATATACCTATGTAACGGATAAAATTCTTTATTTTTGAACTTAATGTAATTTGGTACTTCTTTAACAATTAGGTACCTACTACAAATCATGTTTTTAGAAGCTGGTTAACGATTACCGAAAGCTTAATCGAAACTTCAGTTAAAAATCACTTTAAAAACTTAGTATCGGATAAAATTCTCAGCTTCGAAACATCAAAGATCGCCCATGAAATATTGATGGAGCGATAGGTAAGAGTAGGTGTTCTTCTAACTCTTTGAACAAATCACTCTGTAACCGAGACACGCGGCTAATCAGAGTTTTCCCCATCACGCCTTGTTTGTAAGCAATTTACTAGAGTTTGCTTTAAGGTCGAAACTCTTTGACTTTTTCGATTGAGTTTGAATTCGATTATTCGCTTACCTTGCTCAGTACTTTCTTGTAAACGAAAAATTGTGTCTCGCGACGGGAAATTGATAAAGTTTGTCGATTTTTAGATATCAATTTTTATTTTTCTTTTTGCAACTTCTATTTGAAATACTTAGATACTACGTTACCAACAGTTAGGAGTGTTTTACCCACAACGGAACGGATACGTTATATTCAAATTCAAATCATTTATTTCGTCTAAGGAACTAATAACTCACTTAACGAATGTCAAAAATTTAAAATAACCTAATAACACATATAGAAATTTAAAAATAAACAAACATGTTACAATACAACTTCCTAAAGACTCTATATACGCGTTTAGGTTGAGAAGTTGTGTGTTAATTTGTAAAAGTGAAAACTTTTGCGTCGTTGTAATTTGAAATTTGATGAAACAAAAAAGCGACAGTAAAAAGAGACAGACATATAAATAACACGGGAGAAAATGAGATGGTAGTATCTACCATTTTGTCAAGTGTCGATTACTGTTTTGAACACCTTTGAAATATAATAATCTTTAAAATTGAATCAGTAAATTGCTTCAAACTATGACAATAGATGACGTTGGGTTTTTGTATACGTGTCTTTACATTCGTCTTATTATCTTGAAGCCAAAATTTTTAAACGTTTCATTCTAACCACATGTCAATTACATATCTTACAATTGCAGTTTCAATAAGAGATTATGTTATTAATTACCGATGTGTAATACAATACAAAGACAAAAGAGTAATTAAAGCTATCATTATAATTTTAATCTCTTCGGGAATCGAATCCAGGATCTTTTGTGGGCACAATTCGGTATAATGGTCGTAATTATAATTTCGCCATTTCGAAGTTTCACGGTCGCTTTGGCCCTTAAGAGAGTTGAAAAAGGGGTGCGGAAATATTGACGCAAACGAATATTTAATGGGTCCGTTTTGGATGTTATTTTAAACAACTTTTCAATTAAATTTTGTCGCAATTAGTACACTATTTTTGTTTATATTATAATATGATAGCTTACGTAAATTACTGGCTTAAATAAAAATTGTAAAATGGATTCTTTTTTATACATCAGGGACTCGATGTTTAGTCACCATATATTTATACGTGAAGTGTACAACTTTCAGTAAATTTTTAAGTACAATGCAGCTACAAATAAATTTAAAATTTAACATAGTTAAAATACAAACTTTGTTGTAAAACATACAATAGTCAAATAGAAGAAAACATTGTCATCTTTTAGCCATCACATAATGAGTGTATAACAAACTCTTTGACATAAAAAGTTATGGTCAAAGGACAATGCCAGAAGTTCTATAGAACTTTGCCCCATACAATTATTATCGCGTACAAATATGACAAATACGCCATTTTAAAGATAATTTAAAACTTATCACTAATGAAGTGGTCAAATTCATTAAAAACTTGCCAATTCTGTATGGGCCGACAAAAAAGATTTACTAAAAGGTTAGATTTTTAAGGAAAAATGACATTGTGATGACACGTAAACGTCAACGTTACTTCTATATAGAGAATGACAAATGTGACATAGACATTGACATCAACAAGACGATTCATTGCACGGAACGAATGATAAATATACTTCCCTATATTTTTCTTTTGTTTAATTTCGGTATGTACGATTCATAAATGTTGCGTAATACGGAATTTTCGCCATTTTAGCCGGAAAACCCATTGCTAAATATAATAAGTAAAAGTCTTTTTAATTTAATTTTTAATCGGCAAGTTGTTTATGTGAATTATAACAGCATAAGGGCCCTAAATTCATTTATTTATTTTTCATTGTTTTATGTTTCCTGTACATTACAAGTTAGGTGGGGCAGGATCTAACATTGTCCTTTCGACTACAAAACGGCCCCTCTAATAAGAAGATGTGAGTTCAGATGCAAAATATTTTGCCACTTTAATCATGGATTTCCATTACGAAATTGTCTGGGCGGTAACAGCGCGGTGGTGGTCAATTAACCACCAGAATTAGTATAGCGTGTGGAGTTGCATCTGTGGTGCGATCATATTTCAATGGTTCTGGGTGACATAAGAGGTACAAGGCGTTACTTTGTCCGTTTCACAGTACATTGCGGTTTGTGTATGTACGAAATTTGGATAAAAATTTAAGGTACAATTTTGAAAAATGTACAAAAATTTTAGAAATTTTCTAATCTATTTGAATAGTTTAAAGAATCTTCCATTGTAGTTCGAAAAAAAATGTTTCTGGTACAATGATTATAGCTCATTCAGCCCATTTGTTTGCAACTAATTCATTCCAAATATTTTAACAAATCTCACTGTTACTTTCGAAAAATACCTTACTGCATTCAATCAAATAATTATCTAATTCCACTATGATAGCTTATAATTAAAACGACAGCATGAAGCGACTAATTTAACCTGCTAACAATCTGGATAACGATGTAGCAACTTTTAAGAGGTTGTAACTCGGCTATAAGGTTTACAATCAGCAATGTACTCGGAACAATTTAAAGTCATCGTTCGTTCTCAGACGCCACAGGTGCACCGGGAACGCTGTCGTTGTTTCACAAGCACTATTTCTGTTATTGAATAATATTT
>LGAG01000612.1:0-10737 GCA_001278395.1 Lerema accius | reverse complement strand
TTACCATCATGACACTTAGCTACGAACAATCGCCGAAGAATCACATATCCTTCACTGAAAACTGCATCTAAATCGGGCCAGTAATTCTGGAGATAAGTGGGGACATTCGATTGCAAACACAAACACACATGCTCTCACCTTAAACGCATATACCATCCAACTGCCGTCGTGACTAAAAATATACTACGGAAAAATTTGATCCCTTTGCAGATATTTTCATTATACTTCCATACGTTTGTTACAAAGTCACATCATAAAAATACTTCATAAATAAAGCCCTTGTTATCAAATAATTTGCGTTGAACATTCACATTTCCCAGCCAAAGATATTGAAAGAATCTCTAGTCTATTTATGTAGTTTGACCAAGACCTCTGGTCAAATTTCGACCACTAACAAGTTCTTTTGTAGATATAAATCAGGAAGCGTTAAATTCTTTGCTTTTATATTTCTGTTTAAAGTCGTTCGTTTCATTCAGGAAATGTAAAACAGAAGTGAATCAATTTGGTGACTCCACGGATGTGTACTGTAAATGAAATAATTCCGATTTTCTGTGGAAATTTTCTGTAACGTGACATACGAATGAAGTTACAATAATAATATGATTCAATTATTTAATTACTCAAGAATGGTTACATACTTGTACGTAGTCTAGTTACGCTTCATTAGCTTTAATGATAATGACCTATTTATAGCCATATATACATACTACCTAAGATTATGTTATATATTATGTTATTAATTATTTCAAAAACTCCCGAAAGTTGTAAAGATACAATATAGCCAATACGAAGACATTAATAAAAAGATAACTGACTGTAATAGAAAAAAAACGAATATTAAAATGTTATTTTTGGGGCATCAATATCACTATTTTTACCGTAATTATTTAATGTGTTTAGTATAGTTTAAATAAATAATTAATTTTATTATTATAAACATTATGTTACATTACGATAGGTACAGTGGGACAAAGAGAAGAGACTTTAGAATGATTCTCAGCCATACAACATTTTTAGGTCTTGTTTAATGAAATAAGAGTATGGACTTGCGTGTTTAACTGTACGACTCAAACCAAAATGTATACAGACTCAGTCTTCAGTAGAAAAAAAGTGAGGTAAACTTTTCTTTTTTTTTACAATTTGGCATACGTCATACAGCACGGCCTAGCGAGCAATGTACAGAGAAACGTTATCATTTGTAATTTACCATATGTTTTTTTTCGACTAGACTTTTTGTTCCGAAGGCGGAGTCTATATATTTTTTTGTCTGAGTTGTATACCTATAACTGACACCAAAAGAGGCACATGACGAATTTTCAAAGAAAAAGTTATCAAATAAATTGTGACAATTTAACCAAACAACCCAACCACAAGCGACAACCATTAAATAAATTAAAGCTTGTAATTTACCAACGCGTTCTAAACTTTGAAACGCGACATGAAATTGTAGAGTGCTTAAATTATTTTGCCCACTTGTGACAAATTACAAGCGTTGTCTTCTACTAAGTGGTGCGATTTGTGTCGTGTTGGTGTCAAAAGTCGTCACCTTGTGTTGGCGGGAGAATCGTACGCCTGTTACGAGTGTACTTTGATATTTAATTCGCTTTACTTGACGTATATTAACGTACGTCGTAAGTAATTACGCGTCAAGTTCGTTAATGGAAGCTTTGACGTTGTACTATTAAAATATTTTCAAAAATACCTCTAAACTTAAAAAAAATACCCTTACTCAGTTGGGTAAAAACAATAAAACCTTAATTTACACGTTTCATTGCAACTGACGGTGTTGTTTTGTCAAACCTAAATACATACACCTATTCTAACATTGCTTAAATTATAGAACAAAATACGATTACAAAGTTTTTGCATACAAAAAATGGATTTTTGAGTTTAGCCCAAAAAATCTTAAAAAAGAAAAAATATTAAAGTCATAACGAGCTTAAACTCATAAATAACTTTTGAAAAACTGCTATTAAAAATAAGTACTAAAATAATCTCAAGTCGTAAAATAAAAACAAAACGGTTCGGTGTCAAAATCATACAACCGTGAAATGAGAGAAAAAAACTCGACACTTCAAATTGGGTATTTGATGGTGTGTGGAGTTGACAGTTGGTTTCACGCGCTAATCGTATAGCGTCTGATGTCTGAAAAGTTTTACCAACACGTATTAAATCTTTGCCATTCCATTTATGGAAAAAATGGTTATCTGTAAAGTCGGACGATAATTTTACATGAAAATGACGTAAGAAAACTTTTTTTTGTCTTTTCAATAAACGCTAATGATTTGTTTTTTGTCTTTTTTTATAAACGCTAACACACTCATACCCCCGCAGTAGGGTTCCCTGTGTCGCGGGTGGCATGGGCAACACAAATAATACATCACTAATACCCATGACCCGAGAACAAACATTTGTCTGTCAAATAAATATCTGCCCCGGCTGGGAATCGAACCCGGGACCCCTCGCTTCGCAGGCAGGGTCACTACCAACTAGGGGGTCGTCTAAAACACATTAACTTTCCGCTTCGAAATTTATTGTTTAAAAATTATAAAATATTTTACTCAAACACTTAACAGTTTATGATATTGCTTGAAAAAGTTCGAATATTTATTTACAAAAATCTAACTTAAAAAAGAAGTTCGGAAATTTTATAGAAATAGGAGAGAAATAGCTAAAAGGACTTAGACAATGTGTTTTAGGAACATATTTTAAAATTATATCCAGTTTAAAACGCTCAGACTAAAGTTTTATTACATGTAATAGATTTTAATGTCGTATGGGGCGCCCAGATGTTGTTCGCTAGAAGTACGACGTCTGAAGAGTTTCGAAGTTTTTCTTATTAAACTTTTGTGATTTACAATAATGGACAATGACAGGTTAATGTTAAAGTATGATTTTCTAAATTTGTTTGTTTTTGTGCCCCCTAAAATTATTTTTTTGGAGTTGAAGATTGTTTATCTCGAAGTTAAATTACTTAGACTCACAGACGAAAAAATATATAGACTAGGTAATACTTCGGAACAAATGAGTGAAGTAGCATAAAACATAGCGTACTTATCAAATTATAACGTTTCCCGATACATTGCTCATCAGGCAGTGCTGTAACATACGTCAAATCGTAAAAAAAAAAGAAAAAAAAAACTTAATTTTTTTGTTCTGAAGACTCAGTTTATACATTTTTTGGTTTGATCTTAGACTGTATCAGTCAATCTATCTGACACTATTGACTAGTATTAAATTTATTTTTATCTTAAATACTTTCGCCATGTCTGTTTGTATGTCTGTCTATCCGTCTATCTGTCCGCCCATCCTATTCTTGACCTAGCCGTCTCCTACTAGAACTACGGAATTTCATATAATTATTGCAGTTACAACTTTTCCACCCATAAAAAATTTCTCCTATTGCAAGTGTATGCTCAAACTTTTATTCAATATTCAAAGTAACAGTACACCACCCTACAATACGAGTTGAATGAAAGTCCAGTGGTTTAATAAATTAAACTCACAATAATTAAAACCGCAAACACGAGATAAATAACATCAATTAAACACTTCGAACGGTCACATAGCCAACCCTTCGATTCGGTCAAACAGCCAACCCTTTCTACCGTTGGCTTTCTGACCGACCGTGTCGACTGTCGAAAAATCAACTAATGCAGTGCTGTATCTCAGTAATATGGATGCGATATACAGGGTGTTTTGAGATTGAGATAAATTATTAAAATATGTTTGCAGTAAATAGGTAGTTTATTGCTGTTTATGAAAAATTACGTTACAGATTAGATTAGTGAATCGGTGATAAATACTGTATTAATCAATTTTGTATACACAAAAAAAAATAATTAAGACTTAAATTGATGACTGTTCCCCGTGATTTTCTTTGTGCAATGTAATTTTTATTTTTTTCTACGTTTGATAAGTGATCTGTTTCTAAGACAAAAATAATTGATTTGGATTAGAATTTGATGTGAATGTATTAAAATCTAATTTCCAGCTTACTAACTAGTGACTGAATGCATTTATTAGAAAGTATTTTTGTGAAATAAATCATTATCATATCGATACTTATAGATACACCCTGTATAAAGTTTGTTGAATATCATGCAATATTGGTAGCCTGATGAGTTCAACGCCGAAATCGAATAACTTTAATTTTGCTCGCGAAACGTTGTCTATACTTTGACGTACGTACGAGTTTGCGCAATTATGCACATGTGATGAGAAAATCGTGGCTTATAGCAGGTTATTAATGAATTTAAGCTACATTATTGCCTTAAAATTAATGACGTTGCCTAACAACGTACAATATTCTTCTTATTGATCCTGTAGGACTGACAAAAATAAAGAGTCACTTAGTTGTAAATAGTTGCTGTCACTCATGACACGAGTAACGCAAGAGGAGTTCAGATTTGACCAACAAAGAACCCTATACCATGGCGGACTAGGAATATGCCTAAAGGCACACCATTCCACAATTTATAGCCCCAAAGATCTTAAAAATCGAAGGAAGTCAAACCATAATCGGAAGTCCAATCTCAAATCTTCAGGTGTTATGTATATATAATATAACTTAAATATAAAATACGAATTGACAACAAGTTTACAAACGAATCAATCAAATTAGGACTTGAATAAAAAATTGACAAGCATAATGCGACATTAATATTGGACCGTTTCATTGTGAACACAGAAACTGATATACCTTCTGTTGACTTTCACCACATGTTTTGGGCTATAAACATTTGCATGATTACATCCGGTAAATATGTCCGGTGAATTTTCATTCATCCGGATTATTTTGATATCCGGTTGAATTTTGGAATATGGAATATTTCGCCAATGCTTTGTATTGTTGACTACTGAGAGAAAAATAAAGCTCGCGAATTAAAGTACGATTCAGAGTTTCTGTTGAACGTAGATGTAATTATTACTGTCATTAAAATCATAAAGGTACAAATATTGAAGTGCGTTTAAAATACAAAATCACTTTACAAGACTATAGAAGGGAACCTTTAGTTGATTTAGTAGGCATTGTTAGTGATAGGTGTTAATAAGATAATTAGAAGCTATTAGTATTAGACCCAATCGAATTTGGTCAGAGAATGTGTTGATATTCCTGAGGACAGAATTCTGATGGTCGCTTCTGGTACATTAGATGGGAGAATAAAGCGAAATCCCTTCGTATTTCCTCCAAAACTCGCCATCGCAATAGAAGGACATTTGACATATATCTGCTATATCTGCTTCCACATGGTCTCTACCGGCAGACACAATCGCGTTGATAGGTAAACTGCCCTCGGTTTCGGGAAACGCATCACTTGGCACTACGCCATTTCACGTATGCGGTGAACCGAGTATAGAGATCCTTTGAGTTAAATTTGGATGTTTTAGATTCAAATTCTAACGTCTCTTTACCAAACTGCGTGAGTGTAATGTTTTTCGGGTTCTTGTTTGAATGTATGTTCGTCTTTAAAATGCTCTACAACTCGAATGACTTGACGGATTTTAACATGTGAGGTCTCATTGGATTCGTCTTTTTTCTAAGAATGACATAGGTTATTTAATAACTCCCCTTCCCTTAGGTTTTAAGCAATTCAATCTATTATGATACCAACATTTCGATATGCAAGTCACCTGAAAGCAAGTTGCTTTGAAGTATAATTAGCAGGTGTTTCAATGATACCTATTCACATGTGGAATAAAGGACTTGCACGTAAAATTACACTAATTGAGCATATTAATGCAGAGGGCAATGAAGTAGGGGAAAATGGTCAGGTAAAGGCATCTCTTTACTACCTATGGTATCATAGACAACATACATAGATAGCTTGTTTAATATACTTTGTAGATACTCGTACATATAATTGAAAACAAAATTCTGCTCAGTGCACTTCGTCGCCTTTACACTTTAACCATGTCAAGTTTCAAACACTTTGGTTCGTGCATTTTTCCTAAAAAAATGTACTGAAAATTGAGTCCTACGCGTGTTAAGATATAAAGAAAAAACTCAAACCTGGCAAGTTTTTCTAAATGTGAAACGTTGTGCTCTATTTCTAATACGAGTACGTCTATTATTATTATAGATCTGTTAGCCAGTGTGTTGTATGTTAATTTAATGGAAAGATTAAGGGACATATCGCTTCGTGTCATTCTGTCGTTGTAGAAGTGCGTGTTGGTTTTATTTTATGAGCTCTAAGAAGGATTCATCTGTTGAATTGATATGTAGCTATTTATATGTTTTGTTGCTGTTTTGTGAAAGATGAATGGGATTGAATTTTTTCTAGACTGCGCTAAATGATAGGTAGTGTTTTTCGAGTGTATGTATGTATGTATATCCATTTCTTTGTCATCGTCTACAGTCCAAACGGTTTGACGGATTTTATGTTGTGCGGTGTTATTACATTCGTCTTTATTGTGCGAGTGACAGAGGTTACCTATTTTTTTCTTTTCGTCACTTAATTTAAATAATTTACACATGACACATACCACTTGCCAACATGTAGGCCAAATCTAATCAAATCAAATCTAACTTCCGCAACTGTCCACAGTATAAGTCGTCATAAATCAATCAAATTTCATAATAAACTGCTCCAGTTGAACAAAATTTATCGATTAATTTTACTACTAATATATCACAATATTCCACGTACTAAAAGCATCATCAAAGACTCGTAATGCTTTAAATAAAAGGATTTAGCCACGACGCTGGAATCCACAGTGCGTGAAACGGCTTGCAGTTCTTGTAAACGCGTCATAAATATTAACCTTATTGCTGTAGCAATAAGGTTGTTTTTAGAAGTGAATTAAAAGACACATGCATGCTGTTACGATTTATTTTTACACTTGCACGTAAATCTTTTCTTTTGAATAATAGCTTCGCAGACAGTTATTATACAGTGAAATTAATTGTAACACTTGCGCCACAGTGATGCGTACATGTTTTGTGATGCATAATGTTGTCAAATCGGACTTTTGCCTTATTGATTTACACGATTTATCACTAATAGGATTCATCATTTCATCCCATAACTGACCCGCTTGGTCACGGGTCTCCTCTCACAGTGTGAGGGGTACAGGCCATAGTCCACCACACTGGCCTACTTCGAATTGGCAGACTTCACACACCTTTAAGAACCTTATAGAGAACTCTCATGCGTGCAGGTTTCCTCACGATGTTTGACTACCGAGGCACGTGATAAGTAGGATAGAAGTAAGTAAGAGAATGTCGGGTAAAAAGAAACAGGGGTAAGTTGTGCCGACGCAAGCATTTCCGTAGTAGAAAAAGACTTACCCTTGGCTCTTTCAACCCCGCTCTCCCCACTGTCAATTCAGAACCTGATTAATTCCTGACGTTTACGCCTGCCTTTCAACGTTGGCTTTGCTTCAACCCATTAGTAGCTAATGAGTAAGAGTCTCTCCTCATAACTGAGGAGGCCTAAAGTGTACTCCGTGTGGGCCATACTCGTAGATTAATACTTCAGCCGGTCTCTTGACGTGTGTCGACAATAGTGCCACCTACTGAGTCTAATTGTGACCCTAAATTCTAGGTCCCTCTTATAACACAAAAGGACAAAGAGTATTAAAAAGAAATTCAGTGACAAACACAGTCATGTATGCCACGGTTATATCCTACTTCCTACTAATTATTATAAATGTGAAAAGTTGTAATGATGTTTGGATATTTGGATGTTTGTAAATCCTTCACGCTCTAACCGTTGAGCGGATTAAGCTGAAACTTGGCACATAGATAGTTTACATCCAGGAATAGGATATAGGTTAGATTTTATCCCAATAATAGGTTCCTAGGATACATCCAATATTTTTTTCAACTACTCTTCCGTGGGCGAAGCCGCGGCGTCTAATATGCTTATATACATATAAAAAGATGACAATGCTCACTTCTCACAAGAATACATTTATCATTTTATGTAAACACGATATTTTCATTGTTTCAGTAGAAATAAAGGGCGCGTCGCATCCGACCACCCTTTTAATAAAACGCATGACTACATTCATTAGAGGGGGCGCCACTGTGCGGTTTTTTGTTCCATCCCTCATTAATTGTACTTTAATGAGACCTCGTGCTGTGTTGTATGACATGGTATTTTACAACGGGATGATATTAATTTACCTGTATACGATTATGTACGGTTTGTTGTTAGTGTTGGAATGGATTATTTTTTCATTTACGTTACTTTTGCGTATTTATGTAATGTTATTGACGATTTGTTGTTCATTAAGCTGATGATTTATAATAGGTATTGTCTATCGAGATATTAGGGGTTACTAAAAGATCAGATATTGTTGAATTAATTATTGATTTATTTTGATTGTTATCATGTAAATGATTTTTTTGACAGACGAAATAAATTATTGAATTGAGTATGGTGTTAAGATCATCATGATTTAATGTTTATAGCTTCCTAGGTTTGATTAAGGATAAGAAAATAACGCTAAATACTCATAGCCTCACACTAGTATTACCCTGTGTCGTCAGTGAAATGGACAATACATAAATAGACAAATAAAATACACCCAAATCGAGAACAAAAGCTTTTCATAATTCATATATGCGCCTCTTTACTGTCTTTGCGTGCCGTCAACAGCACCCAAGACACTGGGATAGTCCAATTAAAAAAAATTAAAAAAGGGCTCAGTTTTGGAATTAAATGGATTAAGTTGAAATTTTTTTATTTACCTTTTAATTTGGCATATTTACTGTCGTCATAAAAGTCACTTATCGTGGCATATAACCATCTTTTGATGTTCATGATTTAAGGACTAGAAAATTGGTTTTTCGAAAACATTCTTTTGCAAATTTAAAATTTTTTTTACAGACATTATTATGTTTTTGAAGGATCTATTCATTAAAACTCTATTTGAAAGAAATCATCCCCATTTTATTTCCCCGAATTTTTTTCACATTGTATTTCCCTGTTTTATTATTAGGTAGTTATATGACTGTACCGTGTCTATTGGGGTTATTTAAAAATGTTATTCCATTAAAACCACGATTGAAATCAATTTACAAAAAAAGTCCCCTAAACCAACCACTTACGCAAAGAGCACACGTCACATTAATCAACGCGTAAAGCAGTTTACGTAAAAATAAAACAAGCTGGTGGTTGCCACTGGCACTAATTTTATCATTACGGACGGCTGTTGGCGAACCCCAAACGGGATGAGTATCGCTTGCCCTGTTTAGGGCTGTCATACGTCGTTTTCGTGGATTTTTCTAGATCAGGAAACGTTTAGGGGACGTCCGGAAGGGATTTTTGAAAATGGTTCGCCTAAATCCCCAAACACTTTTTGTATCGGGGGATTTTTATCAATTGAAAGTTATAAAGTTATACAACAAATTGAATGCAATATGTACAAAAAACTGCACCAATTTTTAGAAGACTGCGTCAGAAGGAGCATAATGTTTTTCGACCGTATGTCGGCACTTCGACTTCCTTAACACTCTATACAGTCCAACCAACTTAACGGATTTTAATATGAAATGTTACTGCATTTATCTCCATTGCGGAAGTGACATAGGCAATATTATTGTACTTATCACGGTACCTCCTGCTAATATTAGTTCTTTTGTGAACGCCGAAGAAATCACCGTATTTATCTGTATTCCCAAAGTTTGTGCACTTGTCCCCGCAGCGAAAATTAAGGTGACGACAGCCCTATATTACTCGCCACACCACTCGCAGCTAAAACAAAATGTAATTAAAACGACGCCACCTGTTTATTATTATATCATTTATACCCCGAGTGAAATTAAAAATAGGTGTGCAGAGTGAATCGGGGTCGTTTTCACATGGTCCCGTACTGTGCCTTAACTCATCAAAAATGTATGCTTATGCGTATACCAAAAGCATTGCCGTTAATTTATTTCAGAGGTAGTGCAAAAATAATGTCAATGTTAATTTTCGTTTTGTAAATGGGAAAGAATAATTTTATGGTAGTTGCAATAATGTATAGTACAAGTTTTATTTTTCATCTCATGGGAACAAATTAATTTTTCGGGATAAAAATTATCCCAAAAACAGTTTCATGATTTATGTTACGATATACGAGTACGAACATATCAAACATTATCTATAGGTACAGATAAAACAAATTAAAAAAATTAATTGACCCCTGAATTTATTTATCGTACTCGTGACGAACCCTAAAAGTCATTTCGTTTCAAAACTCTATTACAATCTGTTATTTTATTACAACAACACGAACTCGCTTCGCTTCGCTATCTTCTAAATTACAATGAAAAGCTTTATGCCGTTCAGTTTATTTATCTTTAACTACAAGCCTACTAGTAAAATATTATTCATCTACAAACTTGTCTAAATAAGTTTTCTTTCCATTACATTTGATACTTCAGTTCTATAATAGCTTACTATAGAGCAAAGCATAACTAAGGTAGCCTATACCATACTCCACAACTCTGCGCCAATACAGATTGCTAAAAAGGTTTTGATCAACAGATTCTAAGCTGTTTCAGTCGAGTTTCATTTAACTGCAAGCCATAAAACGTCCACGTTGCGATTTCTTGACAGCACATTGAAATGAAAGCTATATCAATTGAATGCGATGATGAGTCCATCGAATACAGCTGTTCTTAGGCGTATTACAAACGGTGATACTATTTGTTGCGCTCTTTAGAGATCGTAGATTTTAAAACTATATACACAGTGGTGGACAACTAATTAAAGACACCTTCTGTTTTGACACATGCAGCACAAT
>LGAG01000610.1:370039-393183 GCA_001278395.1 Lerema accius | reverse complement strand
ACTCAATGTACAGACAAATTTATTTTACTGTTTTATTATAGTATAGATTGTGATTGAATTACAACAAGTCTGACAGCATACGTTCCAAAAATGTTTATTCCTGATTAGACGAACTATCATAAATTTTGTCTCCAAGCTCACTTAATAAACAAATAACAACTTTTATAACTTATCGAGCCCCAATTTATAAATTAAAAATCAATAAATAAATAAAAAACTAAAGTATAAAAGTTATCCGAACAGGGCCGTCTTTACCCGGGGGTTCAAGGGGTGCAGCCGCACCCGGGCGCGGGGTACTAGGGGGCGCCGAGCACTAGAAACTTAGATTTTTATTAGGTGCTTACATTTAGATTATTTGCGATTTTTTTTTATATACATAAATTACAGTTTTGAAAAATTTATAAATGGAAACCTGAAATTATTTTGCGTTTTTTTTTGCAACAATAGGGGCGCCGGGTAATCAATCGCACCCCGGCGCGGAATATGCTTAAGGCGGCACTGTATCCGAACATTACAAAAAACATGGTAAACGTACGTACGCCCATCTTGGAACAACTAAGAAACTCATGATGTAGTACGGGTGCGCAGGGATACTTGGGCATATTTCCCGCGAGCGCTATAACCGCGATAGGGTAGGCCGGGCTCGGAGCATGCACTCGAAGGCATGCAATACTGAGATCACTTGAAACAGGAATGGAACGTGCACAGTTGAATAGGACTTGCCTCCTTATGCCTTCTATTGCCAATTGTAGGCTTCGAACGATTGGGTGATTGTTGATTTGACTCGACTTGTAATTGTTACTTGAATTGTTCGTTGAAGAGAATCAAATTATTACGTGCAGGGTTTAGTTTACGATGCGTTTTTATTAGGAATTATGCAGCCATGGGCGAATGGGAGTATTGCAGAAGTAGGTACCTATACCTACAGCAAGCTAAGTTTCATGTATGATGTTTGTTAAAAATACATTTAAGTATTTTAATTAAGGTAAATAACAATTACGTATGATACTTAGATATACAATTATGTGACGTCAAGTATTGAAGTGTATAGCGATGATTTAACGCAACTTACTTAATTTGAAAACCATTATCTTATTATAAATATTGGCTTTAATTAATTTGAAAACCATTTTGTTATTATAAATTTAATTGTCTTGCATAAAAGTGTTGAAAACTTATTAATATACTATATCATATATAGACAAGAACAAGAAAACATGGTATAAGATAATCAGATAATAAATGTAACCAGCTAAAATCAAAAATGTTAAGTAAGAATCATCAAATAAGTTGCAGTGGTGCATCCAAACCCGTGCAATCATCAATCAACACCTACAACAAAGTACGATAACGAACATCCCTAATTCATTAACGCCAAAGTTAATTTATCTAAGTCGTGTACCATCCCTGGAGGGCCGAAGTTTAACGGCGTGCCATGTTGTGATCTAGTCGACATGTCGCGTGACATCAGACATACAACATGTTGCAGGTAAAACCTATGACGGGACATGTTTATTCTGTCACATAACGCGTATGTCTTTATGTTAATCAAAGTGATAATAAAAACCGTATAGAGTTTATTTAGAGAGACATTTTTTTTAATGTTTGATTGAAGTTTGTAATGCTTGAAAGTTTATCTTAAACTGTACCGGATTAACCAAGTCACTCATGAATTAAATTAATAATTTGAATTGATTTGAATTTAGACCATTTCAAATCAATCAAATAATGAATTTAAGCATAATTTTATTACCTGTAAAATAAATCAAGCTTGAATTGTTTTTAGTAAAAAAAGACTGAGGATTTTTTTTTATATTTCATTCATATTTTCTCTCTTACAGTCCACAAAAAATACGAACACTAATTTTTCCAATCTTGCATCATATCAAATAAAATGATGATGCTATTAAAAAGTTTATTGAATCAACCATGTAAAGTAAATTTTAGGATAAAAAAAACTCCATTTCCGCTAACAGACTCGCCGGGAAGCCCCCTAGTTGTGTATGCTTTCCACTCTAAAGTTTTATGAAGGCCCATAAAGGGGTGGGTGTTGTCTTGGGGCGCAACTTACTCCAACATAATTGCATTTGAAGCTCTCTCGGCCCCTTGCAATATCACCTAGCTATTTATGCGCCAAATTACTCTCAGTAATAATGCATTTCATTACAAATTTTTATTCCAAACTTCTGATAACGTTGTTATTGACCTCTTTACTTTGAAATTTGACTACGAGTATTTTAAGAACCCTTTTTAATCCTGTGTAGTAGCAAATAGAGTAGGTGGTAGGTACATAAATTATTTATTTGCTGAAACATTGGTATGATGTCTTATTTTTTTCTTAGACCATGAAATAAAAAAATATTATTACAATTAATATGTAATTTTAAATTCCCCACAATAATCAGTAAATAAACAATTTAGCATAAAATTATAATCAATTTTCTCACTCAGTAACTTACGACGTTCTAAGACGAAGTTATCTTTGCAATTATTTCGGTACACTTTTTCAAAAAAACGCAAGAAAATTTTAATTTACAACAGTAGACTTAGTATAACATAAGCTCATTGACAGGGCTAAAAACAATGTTAACAACTTAAAAAACATTAAAAACTAGAAACATCACACGGTGCATCAAAAACAATTCATTGGTGTTACCATAGGTCATTGCCCCTCAATGACCGAGCCAACTATAAAATAGATCAATACGGAACTAGATTCCCCATAGTGTTGATATTACATCCCATTTAAGCAGCCAGTCCCGGAGCACAGCACACTGTAATTACATTTGAACCTTCCTTCGCCAATATTGCCGCGTGCCACTTCACCAGCTATCCCAGTCTACTCCGTCCTTTTTAAATTGATATCAGCCGGTCAGAGTCCATTAGCTTTTAATTTACTGTGGCTAGCGTTGTTCATGTCGGTAAGTGGATGGTCGGTGTCCGTGTTTTACGCATTACCCGACCACGAGGGTAATGTTTATGGGCGTATGTATGTATGTGTATCCAATTCCATTTTGTGATGTGTATCTTACTTATTTTTCATCCAAAATTGTTTTTAAATCATACTGTTAGGTATTTTGTCAATACACATACTTCATTCAAGTTATTAATGCTATTCCTTTGTAGGAAATAATTAGAGATTCTTTTGTCAGACTTAAAATCATTAATCTTTATTCCTCTTCAGGCGTGAATTTGGTATTTTGCATTATAGCAGGCAAATAAGAGGATTTGGATGTATATTTCAAATGTTTCAGAAAATCCCGTTTCTCCATTTGTTGTGTCGACCAAATCTGTGGATGAAAATAAAATTTTAAAATCACACAAAAAATGTTAAGACAAAATGTAAAAAAAAAAACAAGTTTTTATTATAAAAATATCAGACAACCGGCTCCTTTCACAAGGAGCGGAGACCGGAAAATGGGGCACGACTCATAAGTAGGTCCTACCTACTTATAAATCTTGCTTATAGAGCATTTCCTTTTGGATGACGTAGAGGGCAGTGGTTACCGTACTGGAGCTGACTTATGAAATCGATGCGATAAGATGCTATCCAAGTGGGCAACGTAGCCCAGCATCGGATAGATTACATCACTATTACTTCATACATACTATTACGTTATAAAATAGGTAGGTACCTCCATTAGTAAAAAAATATATGCTCGCTCAATATTACCAGTACCTAAGAAGATGACAGTTTTAGTGCAAATCGGAAATCTCACATGATTTAATTATACATTTGAAGATTTTGTTAGTTAATATTAATAATGGTCTGTCTGTCTGCTTGAAGCAATCGGTCTATGGCCAGCCTTAGCGCCATAAATTGGGAAGCGCACATTCATCGTTATCAACCGCATCAAATTACACGCATACTTTTGTTGCAAATAGGGCTGACTAAGGGTGGGTCCAAACGTCCAGAATTTTCAGTTCAGTGTAGAAGAGCGAGGTTTAAAGAGCCAGGGATGTCTTTTTATTCTGTTATGGAAATGTTTGCATCGACACAATTTACCCTTGGCTCTTTCTACCCTGCTCTCCCCTACTGTCAGTGTCAATTCAGAACCTGACAAATTCCAGACGTCTGCACCAGGCTCATAGAATCCAGAATCTGATTCCTAATCGAATTCCGAACGTTTGCTCCCGCCCTTAAGGGTGTTATTTCATGAACATGCTCTTTAGCGCGTACCTTGATGAACACATACATAAAAGCGTACCTACAGGAACTAATTTGGAACAATGTTAAGAAAACACATAAAATATACTTTATTACGCATACTTACGTGTGACCTCAAACCGAGATAGCGGAGTGTTCTCGTTGTACGCTGTACGCATTCATGAAGAAAAATGGTTCCCCTTATCTACTGATGACATCACCAACGTGTGACGTCACGGAGGCTTACTGATGGTTTTTATGACATGTAAAAGAAAGTAAATTGGAGGGAGTATTTTATATATCAAAACTAACTAAAAACTGTATATCTAATTACCTACAACAGAGTACATTTACGAGTTTAAAAATAAGGATGAGGAATAATTAATAATCCATTTTTTTTAAATAGGTCAAAAACGTATGTCTGTCTGTCAGTCAGTTTGCACATCACGTAAAAAGTACTGACGCAATTTAAATGAAACTAGGCATGTTTGTAGCTTTTGATCTCAGGAGAGAGTTTTGTTTCCCCTGAATAAGCAAAGTAAGGGCAAACCTTTAGTTAGCTACAAAAATCATTGTTCCAATTCATCAATACACAGCGTTAAGTGGTTTACCAGCTAATTGGTTGAGAGATTAGCAAGATAGGCAGCGATTAAACCTCGGATTAACGGCTTACCGGCTACCGGCCGCGATCAACTTAAACCGCTGGAATAAGTTTTATACCAATCGCGTTTCGTTCAATGATTGGACTATTTTTGATTGAGGTCGACTGATTCCGACTATTACTTAATCCATTGACGAATTACTTTATTAATACTATCTTAATTGAGTTTATTGTAGCAACATTAATTACTTAATATAGAGTTATGGTTTATAAAAATTAATAAATGTTACCTATGTTTGTTATATCACTCCCATAAACATGATACAAATGTTTGGACTGTACAGCTTTCCAAAGGATTGATACACACATATTAGGTAAGGTAGGGTAGTCTTGCCCCGTGTGTTAGTCTTACCCCACCTTACCTTACTTGCTTATTTACGCACACATTTACATACATACATGCACTTTGCCCCTGTCGAATAAAAATGTACTTAACTATAAATAAATCATTCAACTTTAATGCAATTTCCAAATCTGACAAAATTCTTTTCCATACCAACCTTTCTCCCGCAGACAGTCTCACCGTACTGTAAAAAGAAAGAAAAACGGAGTAATTAGGGGCAGGGCGACCCGATAAGGCGTCTGATGAACAACTTGAAAGAATTCTTATTAAGATATGTCGCCGGCAAGCGCCCTGTGCGATCGATTCGCGTTTGAATCATTTTTTACGCACCGAGGCTTAGATTGGCCATGACTTGGGACTATCGAAGTTTCACATAGCGAAGGCGAGCTCGTTCAAGAATTGCTTTTCCTTTTACATGATATGCTTTCCATTTATTAACGAAGACCTTCACAATAGCTAATTTCACCTTCAATTCATAAGTAAATAT
This sequence comes from Lerema accius, assembly GCA_001278395.1. NCBI lineage: Eukaryota > Metazoa > Arthropoda > Insecta > Lepidoptera > Hesperiidae > Lerema > Lerema accius. The sequence goes on along the minus strand of LGAG01000610.1, from coordinate 387,545 downwards.
GGTGCTGAACGATTAAATACTCAGATACATTTTGCATTTTTTTTTTGGTTTAATGTATTTGGAAACTAACCCAAACACATACTCCATCACGATTTGGTATCAGAAAATTAATAAAAGTATGAAGATAGATTTAAAATACGCTCTACGTCGAAACATTATTAAAATTGTGGAAAAATACGGAAAAATATTAAAAATAAAACAGAAGATTTTATGCAAAAAGCAATTTAAACTCGCGCTTAATGTTTTTTACTTCATTATTTCAATTGCAATAAAAATCTATGTCACTGATGCGTTAGAGTATAAGTGAAAAGCATTCGTTTTAAACACAATATATTTTAATTATTAAATTTACGTAATTATATTATACAAAAAGAAACTATTCGTGAAGAATATAAACCGAATCACAAACTTGGGTTTTTCGCAAATTCCAAAGTAGGTAGGTATTATGCAAAAATCATTGACAAATATTGTCAATTTTTCGGCGCTCCCTCGCTGCCGCATATAGAATGTAATTTAAAAAAAAATACGGTCGTTCTCTGTCTGACGTCATGCATACATCGTCAGATAATACAACTATCTATCAAAAAATTGGTTAGAGTTGAAAGTATGGGTACACTACCTGCTATATCATAGCTAGTATAATAATTTGGTATCATGTTGTAGGTAACTAAATATAAGAAACTACAGAACAGTGCTCCCGGCTTCGAGTAGAATGGAACGATACGGTGCAGGCGACCGATATCAATACGTCGGTTCCCTGTCTCATAATATTACTGAAAGCTCTCTCATTTTATTATAGACTTGTCGTACGGCAATTTTCATAAAAATTGGATATCGCATTTTAAGCCTTCGGTAAAATAAAAAATGCTTATTTTTGGTTGGCATTAAATTATGTAAGTATCAATATCTAGGTGTACCTAAATTAAAATACAATTATCACATACAATTTAATTTACATTAATCCAACAATTAAAGTTATTGTTTTTAATAAAAGGTTGAGCTTTCATATCAAAGTAAAAAAAGGCAGAAATATAAATAAAATATACTTAATCAATTTAGTACCTATCTTTCAAAAGCCTAGTAAGAATATTAAGATTTTAAAAATTAGTTTGTGAGCAGCTTTTGCAATAAATAAGAGTACACCTGTTTTCTCTACATTTAAAACTGAAATCAGAATCGCAAAAATGTAGTACTTTTGTAATAATACAATGTTTAGCGCACTGACCTTCTACGAATTGTATTGTGTGGATCTTTCTAGTAAAAAATCATCAAAGCTACAGTTCTATTGCACTGGCCTTTCGGTTCCACTTCATTTAGCAAATACGACAACCACATTCGCAACCTATTGCGGTGAATTCCGATGCCTGTTTTATTTTACTACAGATAAATACATGATAAGTATATTTTAATCTCTCTTAATTACTTTATTGCCTATATTACCTATTTAACTTTTTTTCAGTACGTTTTTAGAAAATTCAATGTGACACAATTACAGCACCTATTTTTCAAATTCCAAATTCGAAACTCCAACGGCTTATTTTACCAACTTTTCCACAAGCATTAATAGGTTAAGTACTCGTAAGTTCCATCAGACAGCTGCACATTAGGCGGCGCGAAACATGTCGCGTCATGTTGTGATAACAGGATGTTCCGCCTTCCGCCGCCAGGTCGCGTCGCGGTCGCGGCTTCAACGGAAGGCTTTTAAGGAGCGTCATGTGTTTATGTACATGATTGAATTCACGCCTTCACTGATAAATATTAAAGTAACTAGTTAGGTACATTTAGACCAAAGTAACTAGTTATTGTAGCAAAAAGGATACGCAATCAATAAAATCTTGAATAACTCAACCTTATTCACCATCAAGCTACTGGGGTTTTGGTCTTTAAGGGTAACTTTTAACGCTCACTTAAGGGTAAAATGCTAAGGTAATAACGGAAAATAAGAAATATATTTTTTTTTACTTTTTCTATCATAGGTTCGATCCTAAAACGTTGTTTCAATACAATATATCGCAGCTACGTCTACTAAAATATACTGCCTTAACGGCTCTCAGAGTAATATAGGTTTCACGCAATAAGTAGGTCAAGATTAAAAGAACAGCCGTTACCTCCGCCGACCGCATTCCACAAGATTTAGTGCGCGAACAATTTGTTTAATGAAAAGAAGAACCGACTTTACTCCCCGGAATCCTCTTATCGATAAAACATTCAAATTAAATATCCAGTCTAATGACGTTAGCTTTCATTTCGAAGGCGAACCGAGTTCTCCTAATAACATTAATTCGTCAGACAATAACACCCTCGAATCGGTTCGGCTAAAGTACGACGAAATTACATGTCAAATGGTTTGAAATTCAGAAATATTCGCAGATAATTCTGCGGGCTGCGACGTCTCGGTGGCGGTCGTCTCTCGCCTCGGCCAGGGCTGCTTAAGATCGATAATGTTACTTCCACGTTAATTGTTTTCCAATAGGTGTTTTACAGAATGAATGTCCATTACGAAGCCCTGGCAAAGCAACGTTAAAGTCAACGTTTTTGTTGCGTCTTGAGAACGGTTTGTTCTTCACTTAACGAATCTCTTTAACAAAATTATAATAACATTTACATAATTACAATAAAAATTATTAGTATCTAAAAAGACGGATGAAAAATTTTGTGGTACTCTTTGAGCAACACACTTTTCATTTTCAATTGTTGGGCGTAGCAGACGAACAGCTTAAAGCGTACACTATCAATATATTCGTATATGTCATTAGGCCATTACCTTTATCAGTATCTACAAATTATAACTCACTTTAATATTAGGTTGGTAGCCTTTAATACAATACCTCGTAAACACCTCGACAGCCCTGCGGCGACCTCGATGACAAGAATATCTAAATGTCATTATAAGTTGGAGTGGAACGCGCGGAATTCCGAGCCGAGGGCTGTTTACAGCACAAGCGGTTATCGAGTTTATAGTATTTGTTAAAAACTTCCACTACACTTGCTATCTGGCCTGTAATGGGACTCGCTTGTATTCATGTTTATTATCCATTTCCCGAATGCTTTAAACTCGTGTGAATCAGGAAGAAAATACTGCTAACCAAATGTTTATTATAACGATTTTTACGGTGGTTCAATTATTTTATGGCCTGCCCAGAACTAGATGGTTTATGAAGAGCGCCGTAATTCTGTAAAGATTTGTTGAGCGCAGGAATTGTACGAAGCAATAACACCGCTTTGTTTTTGGCAACCTACGGGAGAGGCAAACTTTCGAAGTACTAATTGTGAAGTGTATTTTTTAAAATACAACAGATATAAAAACGTAATTTCGCAAGTCTCTAGAAAATAATTGATTATCAAAGTGGGCAGTAGATGAAATAAGTTTGAGAACCTCTACGTACTCTAACCGTTGCCGTACGCGAAAATCTAATAAATCGCAGAACAGACTTAGTTACCCTCTATTTATAACCTTTTATTTGTTCTAGAATTTTCTACCAATTACCTCTACGAGTAAATTGTTTTATGGAATGATATTATGGGAGAACACAAGTCATAGAATAAACTTGTTAATATGCAATGTCTACTTGTTAGGTGAGCACATATCACCTGAAATATGGGTCGCTTATGAAGCTTACACCTGTGAATTCCTCGCTTATGTGTCAACCACTTCGAAATAACTCATTCACAAACTTGTGTCTTTTACTTTAATAATTTATATAGATACCTAGTTTAATTATAAAGCACTCATAGGTCGGCAGCTTGCATCGATTTAAGATTGGTCGTAAATTGGAAACCATACACAAAAAGCATGGTGGAGTATGTTCTAAGCCCCCTCAACAAACCGTAATGCGCTAAAGTCAGTCCAATATCAAAGCAATAATAACACGTCTACCTGAATCTTCGGTTTTCCTGCTACAAAGGTTCTTGTAAACTTTATTAGACTCTGAAATATTCACGAAGAGCTTAAGCAAGGAATAAAAGTAGGTTACGCTGGCCCCTTGATTCATTTGAATCTCCCAGTTGGAAGTCTTCGAGTTCTGACACGTAACAATGGACTGGCGAACGGGTAGAGGTTTAAATCCGAGATACTTGGACACGGTAAGACTAAATCCAGATAGGTAGATATTTGAAATGCATCTCAGTATTTTTCTATTCGCCAAGTCTCGTCTTTAATGTGATATTGGCAACTACTTATTGGGATGAAAAAAAAATCGTATAGGAGGAACATTATAAATAAATGATCGTATCATTTTGAATTATCCGGATCATATTTAGACGATTTTTTTTGTTCCTATCCACTGTCTAAAATATGCTTGGTATATAAATTAGAGTGCGAATAAAAGTGGTTTTCCCAAGTCCTAATAGGTATAAGACATAGCAAATACAAGCCCAATACGGTAAATAATTAAACGTTCCATTTTTCATTCATAAACAAAATTGTATAAACAGTATTTTAGAGTAACAGTAGGTATCTCATAATATAAATAAAGAATACGACAAAAGGTACCTAATAAGTACCTGTGTAAGATGTTGACGACAAATTAATTACACATTTCAAACTAATTATATCTAAAGATGAAATATCTTAAGAAAAGAACTGGCTATTATAAAAAATAATTTATTAATGTTCTCATTACTTTAATTAAGAGCGGACCGAAAGAAGCTTTTTGCCAAAGGCCAGAAAACAAAAGCTGAGGCTTTCTGGAACTTTCTGTAAGAGATACTCTCGCAGCAAGGAAACAAATAAAAAGGAATTTTACGCGCTTCATTAGTTAAAAACAGATTTGTGAAAACATGGTATCATGGCCGTTACAGTGTGCTGTTATTAAATACTTGTAGAAAGGTACATAATAAAAAACAGTTTGGTAACATAAGGACAGCCTCTTCGGTAGAGACAACCGATACGACAGAGAAGGCTTGCGTAGTGTGTGGAGTAACAGTCGTAGCGGACCTCTAATGGCATTAAAAGCTTGTTTTTATCCTACCACATATCTAGCATATGCAAGAAATATCTTTCTTTAATCCATGCTTACTCCACACTTCGAGACAACAGAAGTTGAATCAAAATAAACAATAGTTAATATCACGAGAATGGTATGAGTTTTGTGTAATCACGTTACTTACATCTTAGTTTTTAGTTATTGGTTGTTTTAAAACCAATTTAATTTTTTGTATATAATTACTTAGTTATAAATTACTTTTTACAAGCTGCAAACAAACACGGTATAAATCTGCTATTAAGTGTAACACACCAGCCAAACGTAGTGTAACCATCCGATACATTTTAAAATACTTTAGCGAACTACGTAGCAGTTTATTAGTAAAAGCATCGGTTAACCCTGTTGATGGGGAATGGGACTCTTAGGCCTGGCGCCGCGCCAGGACTGAGTGACCTGCAACCGTCGGTGCCAGCGATGGTGTATCCAATTTACTCTAAAGTTATCAACGTGATGGGTTAACAAAATTAATTGCGCGTGTATATTTAATTAGTTTTCCAAGTTCTTTAGTATGGGGTTATCTGTCATGACCGAAATATTATATTTTGTTGCGTTTGTGTCTGCTGCAGCTTTAGAATTCGGATGATGACAAAATATCACGAGCCTGAGAGGAAATATTAATTGTATGGTTCAGCCGGGAATCAAAACGTTCCGTGTGATAAATGTGGTTACCTTGTATGGAGAAGCCAAAGGTAACCACCCGAATAAGTTGATTTCTGTAGTGCTTTACACTAAATCCTAGCTACATTAACTCGATTTAGTTGTATAGTTACATATTAAACTGTATGTGCGTGTAAAAACTTAGCCTCTAATAAAAGAATTCGATTATTTACTACAAAGTACCTAAAGTAAAAGGGAAGAAAAAGAGGCATAAAAGTTACATGATTTTTCAACTAAACACTGCTGTACGGAACTCTCCTTATGCAATTCCATCTTGAACTTCACCGATTTTGTTTTTTTCGATTGTTTAAATTAATCAATTTAGTTATAACATTAAGTGAGGTACACATAGCTTTTGAGATATTAAGTACATCTGATTTATTCACATCGGGCATCGAAGTTATACTCTTCTTGGCTCACCAACACGGTCAACAATTGCTAATTGAAGTATGGCGACAATTTACTACTACTAATAGTGTCGGTTAACCCTGTTGCTGCTAAATCCCACGCTGGCGACATGCCAGCCGCGTGATCCATAGGGTTTCGTATCGAAATCTGTAATTTCGATGGATGGGGTGTTGAATAATTAGGCGACTTTTGTTTTTCTTAAACTGAGATGGTTGCACTGTGATTTAATAAAGTTAATTTGATCTACTGTCACTTATAGTTATTATTAACGATCTTTGTAGGTACATCTCTCACTGCTGTGCTAAAGTTTCATTATAGGTGTAAATTCAATAAAGATATTTTTTATATTGAAGTCATTGGTCGAGTGTAGGTTCACATACTGTTTAAGAAAAATATAGACATATTTCAAGTGCCATGATTAATTATAATGTAACCTTTCATCGAAGAAAATGAGATCATATAGGTACGTCAAGTATAATATAAATATAAAAATGTCTTGCTTTTCCAAACGGAACACCAACGTAAACGGTTTAGACCACTCTATACTTATAATGCATTCGTATTATTGCTGGCTGTAATAAATAGGGCAATCGTTTGAATAGCACAACTCTCGAACGTTCGTTCATCAACATTTGACATGGTGATGGACCGAAATGGCGTGCGACCGACGCGGCGACACGTGGTGCGGTTTATTACTAAACGAATAGTGTCGGCTAACCCTGTTGCTGCGGGTTGGGCCCCGCTGGCACCGCGCCAGAGGCCCGTAACCCCCTCGGTTATCAATGATTACTGCACTTAGCTGATATGAGACTAAATTGCTTTTAATTTTCTTTCTTAAACGTTTTGGAGAGTGTAGTCGATAAGTCACATAATTAAGTAAGTAGATACCTAAATCTGTTCAATTTCAAAAATTATACCTCATTTAGAAATCAAATATTATGTATATTGTTTTACACCTTTTACTAGTATAAAGTATCCTTAAATAATCTTAAAAAAAAAAATTTATAAACGTAGGTACTCATGTCCATAGGATAATAACATAAAATTATAGTTCTTTTTTACAGCCGTAGAACGCAAATAATAGTAGTTTGCCGGCCATTGTGCTCCGTTCATTGTGAGCCAGCAAGGTCTGTGTGGGTACCGCGTCATTCCGCCCCGTACTGGGGACAGAGCAGCCAGAGTGTTTTCATTAGCACTCTCTGTGCCTTAAACATGACCTACATATTACCTCATTCGTCGCATTTCAACTGGAAATGGGAGAATTGTGGTTTTTGTGAACAGTAGGTACCTAGTTAGCGGCTTATTTCCGCTCTCCAATAAATTCTACTTCTAACTACTTATTTTGTAGGAGTTCACTGTTAATTAAGGAATGTCAAATGTTTAGCTAAGTACTTTAAATTTACAATATTTATAATAAATTATTGTTACATAGTCTATAGTCTTCTTCGTGTATATCTATGCTACTCCACATAGTATAAGTTCTATGCCATATTCGCCGTATACAAAGAGAACATTATGAAGAATTTCTTTTCCCGCTAAATTCTGGAATTCAACTGTGGGATTCTAGCTTTTAGCGAGCTTTATTGCGAAATCTTGTAGACATTTGAATGCAGTTAGCACGCCGCATTGATTTTAAGTGCCGACTTTTGAAGCGATTTATTTTGAATTAAACTGAAAATAGTTTTTTTTTTCTGAAAATATTTATTAATTTACTTTCACATTTATATAGTTTAAGGAGAAAGAAAAATGAAATAAAGGTTAATTATAACTTCAAGAGTCTTTTCATGCTTCAACAAAAAGGTTAAGCCGTAGGTGCCGGTGACAATTGTTGTCAATGGCCTTCGGACGGCCTTAGAACTACCCACACTTAGAGTTTTCTTTCATTTCCACAGTAGTTAATCCTCACTAGACCAACGTGACTGTATTCTAGACAATTTCGATGTATTTCATGTAATAAATAATCAACAAAATCATTTGTTACCTGGCAAAAAAGAGAGGAAAAAAATCAAGTGGGTATCAGACTATGCGCGATGTTCCAATAGTTATTCATTACACTGTTAAGATGACTGACTGGCGATGATAGATTTTGATAAAAAACATTATTTACATATAATTTGTGTAATTTTATGAATCTTTACCCAGCTAAGTTACTGCTTTCTAATCATAAGATACTCGAAACTAGGTTCATGACGGCCGGACATTGGTAAAACTATAGAATTCCGATGTTTTTACGTATGGATCCCTACAATGAGAGGCAGCGTCCAGTGAAATACAAATGGTTCATAGACAGGAAAATTCTGTGATAGACTTTTTACTACAGCCAACGAAATAGGATGCTATTCATATACGAGCCATTCTAAGTGTCGGAGTGTGGTTGTGAGTAACATGACGGAAATTTATGAATTCCCCGCGTGGGACGGTACGTATTTATAACTTTAACCCCTCTTTGTGACATTCAAAAAGTTTTCCAATCTCCGCAGTAGGTAGAAATTTAAAAGATTATACTTAAAGATTACCTTTTTTAAACAAGGCAGGGAAGTTTTAGCATAATGCTACGGTATCCAGATTTGCATTTTTTAACATCCTTAATTTATAGTTCATATTATGTTTATTGAAATATTTTTGTATCTAAATAGGAGTTTAAATTTAAGTTTTTTGTGAAGTTCGTCCAATATACTCAAATAACACTTAATTACTTCGGTGAACGAAATTACATGCCTGAATGTTCCTCACAAAAATTATTTAGAATTATATTGGACTCCTCGTAAGAGGTATCATGATATATGTCCCTCGTCATATAAACTTTTGAATTTAAGCTCGAACTAGCAAATCCTAGGATTAAATTAATTGCAAAGAGCAAATTACGGTTCATTCATTTACTTACTCTATATTTATTTTACCAAACCAAATTAAACAAGAACTAAGACATCGAATAAAGTAGATCAGTATGCATTAGTATGGGGGATGAACTTCATAGTTATTCTGCGTTCGCCTATGTATATGTATCTGACATACGAGTTAGTATAACTTGTAATGTCGTGCCAAGCATGTACCTAATAGGTTTTGGTCGACATCAGTTGGCACCGATGTAAGGATATGACATAGTTATTGCTCCCCTAGTAATAACGTTCGAACTTTATTAGATACAATACTATATTATCTAGGTACACAATACCTAATTTTAGCTGTTTAACACGAATGTAAGTAGTAGTAACGCTACACTCATCTACAAGTTAGTATTCCCTATGTTATGGGAGCCACGTAAAGAAAATTACTCAAAGGATATAAACCCAAATTGAAAAAATTTAATTAAATTCATCATAAAAATTTCTGCCACCTTGGAAATCGAACCCAGGGCTCCCATTACGTTATGCATCAGTGATTAGTTCTACATATTTATTTTTATTTATTTCATGAAAAGAGAAAATATTATTTTCATTTACTATTTGTTTCCTTCTCAGCATTCTTTCTTATTCAAAAAATTTGCCTTGCTTTACATGATTTAATTAATTTTCACTTCAGAATTAAGGTTGAATCTTTGCGTTGTATCAGTGTAAAAGTTCGAAAGCCTGAGCCCGTAGTGGCTCCGATCAGGAGGTAAATCTTTGGACTTATTAGCAAACTTTTCATTCAATGTAATTGATTTCTGAAACTTTAGGAAATGTATTTACTATGAATTTGAAAGGGACTGTAGATTTATTTAAACGTGTTTCACAGATACCAACAATTTTCAATGCAAAAGGGGCCTCTTAGGGAGTGTTTAGTATTAATGATTATTGAATAAAATTGTTACACTATATTCTTAGAATGGTCTTCCATTGACGGTAGATGAAGTTGATAATTTTGATTACTTATCGACGAATTTCGTTAAGTAACTTACTGAAATCAGTCGATTGTTTTGATTGGCTCGTTTTGATATACTTCGTTGTAAATAAATGTAATGTAACTAGCGTCAAAATATATTCCGGGCACGTCGCCCCGCTGTAGCGAGAGATGCCCCGGATCGGCTCCAATCCTGTCATCTCTGTGAACATGTTTACTTATTGTAAGCCTCTCACTTACTTACAGTATGCTTACAAACAGGAACTGTCTCATTTTTACGTCGATGATGGTTATGTTACGTAGATAGTATTTTAGTAATTACTGGTCCAGCCCACATATATTATCGGCAAAATTAGGCAAAGCTCAACTAATTTTCTTTCACAGTAGGAAGACCAAAGCCTAGTGGTCTTTAAATTTTATCTGAAGAGAAGCAGACAGTTACGTAAGACAGTTTAGTGGTTATACGGTCTTTAGCTTTCACCTTTCAGTGTTTGACTAAATAAATGAGTGACTTACGAGTAATAAAAATGGTGACGTAGTACATTCCGAGCATATTTCCTACGAAGAAAAGATTGAGCACTACAATTTCTACCTTGGCTCGTAAGAAGTCACAAACAATTTAATTAAGTGCAGCACTTACAATTTCTATGAATTACGACTGCACAGTTGTGCAACATCGTAAACAATTCCTAGGAGAAAACCTGTTACGTAGTTAGCTATTAAAAATGAGAATCGATAATTACAGGGGAATTGGATTTCAGTGTTACTGAAAAGGATATTCAACACATTCAACATCAAATTTTAATTTCACAAAATAAAAAAGAAATGAAAATGAAAAGATTGCGTGTACCTATCTATCTATACTCTCTTTGAATTTATTAACAAAATAAGGATCAAAAGATAAAATATACGTACGTAGAGATGTGTTATTTGTCCAATGGATTTTTCATATTTAACACAGGTTTACTTAGATAATTCAGTCAATAAATTATATTCAAACCGATATTATGATAAGGAATCCTAAATAGATTTTGGATAAATTTTATTGTTAGGATAGATCATCACAATTTTTAATATTCAGAAATTTAAATAACGTAAAAATTTCATTTGAATGTCAACTTGGAAACAATCCAGGTTAAATCTATCCTTAAAAGAAAATGATTCTGATGCCAAATTTTTCATACACTTTTTTTCAAGAAAATATTGGAATTTGGAAAAATACGTAAGAAATGTAAGTAAAAAATAAAATTAAAAAGTTCACGATAATATTTCAAAAAATCTTTTGATTTAATTTTATCTACGCGTACCTAATTAGTTATTTTGGAAATACTTACTGGATGCAAATAACTTCCTATTTGAAAGTGTCCTGTCAATTATCACAATCGTTATCTTACGAAACACTATTGATTAAATTAAACCAATCACTACAGATTGAAAACCAACGGCAATGTAACTCAAACACTGAAGAAGCTTTACTTTTTTATTAAATTAAGGAATTAACAGTCACGCACAGTTCGGCAGATATAAAAGTGGGTATCGGCGTATTTGTCTTCACAAGTGAGAAGCGACAGTCAGTCGGACTACTCACTTCGTCATATAATATAATATATTTTTTTATTTGGACTAGAAAACAAAATTATCATAACAAATGGTACAATAGCGTGAGGCTAGCGAGTTTAGTTAACGGCCATCTTGTTTTACTCACATCACAAAATGGCGCCGAATTTCACCGATGGAATCGGGCCAATGGCCTACCCGATAAAAATGTAAGTATTTTTTATTGTTATATTCAGTACAATTTTTTTTTAATTTCTGCCGACAATAAATGTAAAAAAAATATTAATATAGCTCTCATTAAAATAATACTTGCCAATTTCTTTTAATTTATATTTAATCGGCAATAAAAAAAATTACATAATTTTAGAATCATTTTGTCTTATGACGCCCAGACAAATCTAATTTAATTTTTCTCCAACCAGGGTAGCAGAGGAGATCGAAGAACACATGCTAGGCTGGAACATTCCAGAAGAGTACCAGGAACTAGTGCTGGACCACTGGAGAGGCTTCCCGGCGGTCAACAAGTTCTGGCACTTTGGCCTCGCCTTCATCTACACCATCCTCATGATCATGTCCCTCTTGGGCAACGGCATCGTCGTTTGGATATTTAGCACGTGAGTATTTATCCAAACATAAAAATTATTAGGGACTGAGGAAGTTTAAGCACAGTTACGTGACACGAGTTTTTTTTATACGAGAATTATCCTCGCAAATATCGCTATTATAGTAAACGAGCTTGCAGTAACACCATCCCCTGCCGCCCATAGGTGTTCAGAATCGTCCAGAATCAACTAGTCTCTTCTATACAAAAACAACAATATTGCTACTTTTTTGAAAATTTACCTATTTCCTGTAAAATATACTTATCAAAGAAATTCTGGTAACTTTTAATTAAAAAACATTAAAATATTGATGTCCAATAATGTTCAATTTCACAATATATAACTCAATGAAGATCTCGCAACCCATATACCACCTAATATGACTCGTAAAAAATTAAATACACCAATGAAAAACTTCGTGGCTACTGAACGAAATATCTGTGCACAGATGTCCCGGTTTCTTAAAAGCTCTTTTAGGCAGCTATTTACTGAATAACTAGACATAGACTTAATGCCGAGCTTTGAGAATATTCTCCTGAGACTGTTTCTGTTGTAATATTATTTGTCAACTACGAGTATGTCATGGACTGGAGTAAACATGCATCTTTGCAAGCAAAACTTGAAATTCCCTATGGCACAAAGGTTACTATATCGGATTGTCATTCAGAAATCCCTAAGTTTGAATCTCAACGAAGCAGAGAATTTTTTTTATTTCGGTTTGCGTGTGTGTGTTGTCATTCTGTGTCTATGGCATAGGTACACGACATAGGGAATCCTAATATAGCGGTATTTTTTATCTTTTTACATCTCTATTGTTACAAATGGATTTACTTTAGATTTTGTTAGCTGAAAAAATAAGTAAAGTGAAGTGAACGACATTTAAATATGTCGTCTGTCGAACAGTAGGTACATCTTTACATGTATTGTCAAACCAAAGTTGAAAAATTATAAATTCAGTCAATCGTCCCAAGTGACAGTTTCAAATGAGCCCGTTTAACTCAAAACCGAGAAGAATACATTAAAGTACTCTCAGACAGACCAAGAAGAGGAACTTTGGGAATGAATTAACACTTTAAAGGATCGGGAGCAGATGTACCGAGTAATAACGCCGAACAATTTGACGGCGCTCACTCCGCACTCCGCCGACACTCGACTATTTAATTAACTCACTCATAATTTGAATTTGAAGTACAAACAAAACTTCACCCAACATTTAACTTAATTATCGGAACGTCACGCTGCTATTGAAGACATATCTTCGTCAAATATTTTGATTTTATCTCACGATCTTTATAGGTATCACTATTGATCATATAACTACGTATAAGTTAAATGAAAATAGTCTGCCTTGGAAATTTTTCAAGCATAATCAAACTCATTAATCCTCAAACACAATTTTGCAAGTACTTCAGTAACTATTCATTCACTAAATACCTACCTGATACGAAGCTAAAGTAGGAAGTAAGCAGTGCATAAACCTTGATATAGAAATGAGTATACTACATACTAGGCTGAGTAATACACGATGCATAACTGGGGACCAACTCGGCTACAAGATCTAGCGCACTGATGTGTGAAGGCTTGTGCGACTACACAGATACTTCAGAAAGATTACGTGAAAACTTATCTTTAAATACCTCACTATTTCATGTAAGGAAACATTTTGGCAAAAGGATTGGGGCTAGCCACGTCGTATGAAAATAGAAGCTGAAAATATTATTATTAAATACTTATAGTTAAATCAATCACTTTTATAACAAAAATATAAGGTAACTTGAAATAAGTACTAACCTAACTTACTTATCATCAATCTGTATTTTTTTATATTAATTTGTATTTTATTGTTATTATAAACTTACAAAGTAACATTTTTAAGAATAGTGCTGTTGAACATCGAAAATAACCCCAAGTTTAACAACATCAAAGCGTCTTGTTAGCGAAATCATAAAATGTTTTTCACCTTCGAATTTAGGTTGCCTATATTCTCGGAAAAAACCTTTTTAATTTTTCTTTATCCGAGTTCAAAGTTCACAAATAATGATTGTTTAACGGTAACGAGGAACAGATTATTCCAATGGCCCAGTTTCTGAAACAATCGTCACTGATAGATGCTGAGGATAAACGTACACTGAAATTGTAATACATATTTTGTAATACCTACCTGACGTCGTTACTACGATGATTTAATAATTTAGTAACAAACATATAAACGTTCACTTTATCCCCGGGGAAACAACAATTGGGATAAATAATATCCCGTTGTATTCTTGGATGTGATCTATGTGTGTGACAAATTTCATGTTAAACCATACTACTGCTAGGGATAGAACGAATACAAACATCCAAACACCTTCACAGGTCTTCATATTTGTACCTATTAGTAGGATAGGCTTAATAAATAAGGTGAACTGCAAGTATTTTGATGTTTTCTTGCTAACAAAACTAATAAAAGACACCTAAAATATTTTTCTTGAAATCTTAGTTTATTTCGTTGTCTGAATTTAAATGGTCACAAACCCACGAAACACAGAAGCCTAACCTAACCTAATACGTGTATGTAATTATGTATATGCGTTGTGTGTAAATAAAGAATAAAAAATCGCTTCATTCAATGCACGTCAAGCTTTCGAACTGAAATAAGAGTTTACGTCTCGAACACAGGAAACGTTTTTCAAGTTCCGAAGAGCGGAGCGCCGCGCCACCAACTTCCGTTACCACACTTACTGGAAATCTGTTACAGAAATGCGGCTAAATTATATTTAACTTCGCAAAGAATAAAAGTTTCCGCTGTATTTAATAAGTTCTACACAACGCCGACGAATGTGCGCGTGCTAGTGACGGTCCAACTAACTTCTCAGGTGTACTTTAGTTTCTGACAAATCGCTTCTTAGATTCTTTACTGTACAGATAAACGAAGCTTTAGAATTCTATTGTATATTAAAAGATCACTTTTATGTAAGACAGAAGTATGTTTTTAATTATTTTCTATTCACATAGAGATCAAATTTAATATTTAAAAGTACTTAGTAAAAATGAGTCTTATTGCATGTGTCAATTTGAAATCTTTATGCAAATCAAGAACATTTCGTAAAGGTGCTTTAACTAAGAGGAAAAGAAACGGTGGAAGAAATCTCTGAGCACAATATATTGGAATTAGTTCATAGTATTTATTTTAGTATTGATTCCTATCCTAGGTCTATTATTATCTTGTGCTTTTTGCCATTGTTCAATGGAGATGGATTTGTCTGAATGACAAAACCACGCACACTAGACCTTTATATACATATATACAGATTTAAATATAAAACAACACTTACAAGGCAGGACTTTTTAAGTCTCTCGCTCTTGAAGTTCTTCGTAAAGACCTACTTTTGCATTCCGAGTACTTAAACTATGTACACCGTGTACGCATCTTGCCTTTGTATGCCCATTTCCCAGCGACCTACTTTGAGCCGGTAACAATAATACAAATGTGTGCTTTAACAAAAGGATACGTTATTTTTCGGCTTCATGAGGTTTCCTTTGCTCGCATATGTTTTGCATAATATTTAAACCAATTACAACTAGAAGGATACCATATGAATATTGTAGTTAATTTATTTGTTAACGTTAGATATTATTGGTATTATAATCTTTACATGAAATCATAAACCACCGTCTTCCTTGAGTCAACCGCTACATTTTAGACGTAGATACGTCTAGCTAGCTAATAAGGTTCCTTATTAAGCTCTACTTTTTCGATTATTTTTCGATGTCACAATTTTTTTACCTGCGATTATTTTTAAAGAACCTCAAAATTTCCCACCTAACAGTTACAATGATCTAAAAAGCTCACTCGTGAGCGCTTCCGTTACACTACTTAAACACCAAAGTAAAGCGAACAATAGAGTTTCCAAGTGAGCGTTGTAAACAGCACTTGCAAACTAATACTGGTATCACATATCACGAGCAGAGCCCTTACAGTTTAATCAAACTCGTAATGAATGTCGCGAGACAAATAGCTCCCAGACACTGTTGCCTATCGTGGTATCCGCACACTTGACACTCACGCCTGCTTATTACCTATAGACTGTTATATGTATATGTTTGTTCAATGCTTGTTATTTCAATATAATAAAACTAGTTACCGAGGTCTTGAACAAATAATTGTTAAATTAAAATTATCGTTTTAGTCATAAATACTAATATCAAAACTAAACTCGTTTTTGAGAAATACTTTCAGCTGAGGATCTAATACGACATCTGGCTCTTGGTTTATAGAGGCTTTTCCGAATGGTCTGCAGGTACTTCAATGAGGGTGCCAATTTAAATCAAGAAATATTTAAAGTTTAAGCGAGGTTTAATTACTTCATTATATTTTAAAATCTCTTTAGCATCGTACCAAATACATTTAAACCGAAATGTTTGTGTAATAACAGTGAGTTAATGCGCACCCATTTGGCATTGTTCGAATAAAAAACATACACATCATGCCAAGAAAATGCGTAAAGTTCTCACGATGCTAATGCTAACAATCGTGTCTGACTGTACTTAGACATATTAGCCGATTACGTTACGCCTCTCTGTCTTAGTATTATACGAGCTCAATTAGCGAGAAGGTTTTCACTTAAGGCGATAAACACACACTCAAGGCGAGGTTCGCTTCGAAGAATTGCTTGTACGGGCGGTTAAATCTATTCACTGACTTCAACCTTTTAATACTTTACCTCAAAAGGCATACATAATACAGCATCACCCTGCTCAGTTAGTGAAGAGGTTAGTGGCCGACACAAGTCTCAAAAACTTTCGCTGTAGCTTAACGATTTATTTTAAAAAAACAACTGAGAAGTGAACATTATCCGTGCCCTCCAAAGCATAAAGGAGGCCCAAAAGAATGGAACTAAACTACTGAGCTATTAATGGGTTTCGTAGTTCATATTTTTCTGAATCGATCTTTATTCTGCAGATCAAAATCACTTCGCAGCCCGAGCAACATGTTCGTGATCAACCTGGCGATCTTCGACCTGATGATGATGCTGGAGATGCCCATGTTCATCGTGAACTCGTTCTACCAGCGGCTGGTCGGCTACCAGCTCGGCTGCACCATCTACGCCGCTCTCGGCGGCTTCTCCGGCATCGGCGGAGCCATCACCAATGCCGTCATCGCTTTTGATAGATATAAGTACGTTACTTGGAGTACACCGCAGATATTGGATACGATGTCTACGAGTGTTTAACTAATATCGAGATATTAATGATTCAAGTTTCAGTAACTGTCAAGATTATATTTAGGTTGGCCAATGAAGAATATATAGAACATCAAATGAAGTATATTTAGATTTCTTACATTGAATACCATGATGCATTTTTTTCAAAGGCACCTAGGGTCTATTCCCAGCAAGGCAGAATTTTATATGTCTGGGTGTGTGACCGTGTCTTTCTGACACATGGCACCCACGACACAAAACATCTTAGTGTGGGCCTATCCAGTGATAG
>LGAG01000610.1:341193-366044 GCA_001278395.1 Lerema accius | reverse complement strand
CAAGGAGTAACTTAGGCTACTTTTTTTTTACTTTCGTTTCGGCGTGGGTTTCCCGAAGCGAAGCGAGGGCGGGTCCACTAGTTGTTACTAAATAAGTGACGCACAAAAATCTGTCACTCGCTCGCCGTATACTACTGAGCGGTGGGTTCCATATGGTCGAACTGCTACATATTAACGTTCATCACTTTTCGGCTCGATGGCTCCGTCTATTCTTTTTTATGGGTCTGTGTTAAAACCCTTAAAAATAGAACAGTGTATCATCGTTTATCAGCGGCGAAGTATGTCAAACACGTCAGTCCGGTGAGGGCTCGCGAACTCGCACATAGTTCCGGGGCAGGTAACATTCGAAGTATGTCGGGAGTGCCGGTTCCCCAAAGTGTTTCAGTTTCCTGTCACAACGGACTGACACAATGTTCTCGCCTTTTTACTGTGTTTGGTAGGTTTTGTAGCTCGATCAATAGAGTTGTTAGTAAGTTAAGTAGGTACCTAGGAAAAAATAGAAATAAGAAAAATGAGAGCCTTATTTCCGAAGTATGACTAACTTTACGATCTACAACTACAACTACCAAATACCTATAAAACTGAAAAATTATAGTCATGAGATTTGTAAAAAATCCAAACGTTGTTTTGACTGAAGTTAAGCAATAGTGAGTGTAGGTATAAAGTTAGCACGATGCAATACTACTTGTATAATTATGTATAAGTATAAAATCTACTTCTTGACATCCCGAGTACTAGTGTATTTCCGACCACAGGTTCCTCTTCTAGATGGTATATAAAATGTGGGTTACAAAATACTTACTGACATCTGAAAACCGAAGTTCACAGGCTGACCTCATTTGTTAGGTAGGTAGGCTTTAACCTAAGCCTTTCCTCAAACTTAAGTAAACTTAGTGAATTCCTCTTTAGCTTTTAAATCCCTTTACTTACTGTAACGCCTCTAGTTTTGTTTTGTAATAAAAAACAAATATTGAACTCAATTATTATTACTATAAGACTCATTTTAATATGGAGTGAAGGAAAACTAAATTAATTGATATTACATAAGAACAACAACCTTGCGTCAGCCTAGTTTTTTTCCTTCCAAGCTCTATTTTTTCTCGTTCATTCGTTTACGCCATCGCGATCGCTTGAAATTAATTTGTTCAATGGTGTTATTGAAATGAAATGGCTCATTTATTACATGAAATTGATAAGGTTTTTGCCTTAAAATTGAAAATAGTCAGACCTCTTCAACCTTGTGCATCAATCCAATTTCCGAAAGTCGAAAAATAAATTCTGACAATTAAAAAGAGATCTTTAGCAATTTCTTTGTATAATTAAAAGAAATTTAAAAATCGTCTTGAAAAAAGTGGTGCCACCGCCCTAATCCATTGTTGATTCTAGAACCTCTTTACCTGAACTCGTAACTATTATAAGATATTGCATTTTCATACCTCATCAAGACACGCACGAATTATGCATAGACAATTTACCGCATCTTAACTTCCTCGTACTACAGCGGTATTCATGAGCCAGTGCCGGTGCGGTGGCCTACGGAGCTTATTAACTTTGAATAATGTTTTATTAAGTACCCTACTCTACTCTACTCTACTTGCATTTTAGGCCACTGAGTTCTTATTTATTGTCTAACTACTTCCATTTACTTTTTGCTACGTGTATTGGGTACTCTAGTTATTAGAGACTGGACTACAACACACAGGTCGTTTTTTCGTAAGTTTCTTTAAAATACCTATAGGTACAAAATCAGAATTCGAAAGAGGGTTTAAAGCCGAAACTATAGCGCATAGTTGTTGCTATTAATAAATAAAATGGAATTGTTTGTTTGTAATATTAAATAACCGGTTTTTACTAAATGCATTAAGTATAACTTTTTTACTCACACTTTAGTTTCGGCGTAAGTTTCCCGAGGCAAAGCGAGGGATGGTCGACTAGTTTAATAAATTACAAACATAAATTTCGTCTGTAATAACATTTACGATTGTAATAAAGTATCTGTAATTCGTTAACTAATACCTTTTCGGATTAATAATAATTGTATTACGGCGAGAGCGGTTACCGAATTAACGCCCACTCAAAAGAGATTGAACTTGTTCAAGAACAGCTAACGAGTTAAGAAACTTTATTCTGAGTTTACTGTTATTGATTGTACCTAAATCTAGTCGTAAGAAGATTCATTACGTAATTAATTTATTTATATAATAAGTTAATGCTTAACTATACCAGTTTTAAAATAACAATAAAGGTATCCTAATAACAATTCAAGTAAAAAAATACTATTCGATATTATAATTACAATCTTTTACACTTCCAATGCTAGGCTCTCTTCTGCCAATATTAAGGGTATGTCCCATAGACCACGGCCCTAGCCAGATGTGGATGAAGTAAGAAACTTCACATTACTTTAAAAACATTAATGTGGACTAAAATAAAATTGTATTAGATTATACGCAACAAAATTACATCAAACTTATTCACAAAAAATAAATTAATGTACGAGTATTTTTCATATGGCAATTCTGAAACTTAAAATAAAATCAATATCAATTCTTGCAGTTTCTCAAAGGTTCAACATCCCTTATAACAATTTAAAATAACTTTTCTCATTTGAAGAAATCCAACAGGAAGTTAGACATTCTCTGAGTTTGGTCATTAAATTACAAATGGCAAACTGGTGTCAATAAACTTTAACTATTTCTAAAACAATGTATCAGGCAGTAGGTAGATTACCAATGTAAAAGGAAGATATATTAACGAATAAGTATAAGAATCGTTGAGTCGATAACATCATGACGAATTAGAATATTTTTTTTTAATATTCAACTAGCTCATACCTAATGTAGATGTGATATAATAATTTAACGTAATTACAGTTATCTTATCATGATCTAACCTTACATTTTTAATTGAAATGGCGTAGCTGTATAAATAGGCCATAGACAGAAATATTGACCCAATTTTTTTAGAGTTATTTACGTTGTTTAATGTAGCTTTTATTCTCTAAGATGAGAACCTTTAGATAAAGTGTGATGAGCATTAATAAACATTACTTATCGAAATGGTTTCCGCATCGGGAGACTCGTCGGAGAAAGATTTCATAAAGCTCACCGAAATTACACAGACGAAAAAATTTTTTGCAATCATCTCTTTGAATTGTTGAGGTTTCGCATGGAAATTAATTTATTTCAGACATCAAAGAGAATTCCGCTCGTCTACAAAAACCTTATCAAGCATCTGAACAAACCAAACTTCGTACTCTTACGAGTATATGAGCTAAAGTTAAAATATAGATTCTATTAATCTTACCGCAGTATTTAGTCAACTCGGAATTATGTGAAGATTAGGTGCAAAACTAGTTCTTATATTTCTTTGCTAAAATCTTTTTTTTTAATCAAATTACAACAAAAACCACATCCTCTCAACTTACTTACTCGTGCTCAAAATTAAAGTAAGAAATTGAGTTTTAAAAACATGTTTCGCCTATATTAACTACCAGAGCAG
Source organism: Lerema accius (assembly GCA_001278395.1). NCBI lineage: Eukaryota > Metazoa > Arthropoda > Insecta > Lepidoptera > Hesperiidae > Lerema > Lerema accius. The sequence continues at coordinate 362,543 of LGAG01000610.1, read as the reverse complement.
TTAGTACAATGGCGTTAAATAATCCTAAAAATAGTCAATCTCCTAATTTATTAGCTACAGACTAACTCCAACCGATCTAAATCCCAGGTCCGACTCCACGAGAAAATGCTCCGGGATCAAGCGAAGAAAATGAACGTGAAATCTTTGGCGTCGAACAAGGACGACGCGAACAAGAGCGTTGAAATCCGCATCGCTAAGGTGGCGTTCACCATCTTCTTCCTGTTCGTATGCGCTTGGACACCATACGCGGTCGTCGCCCTCACTGGCGCCTTCGGTAACAGGTAATCTAATAAATAAGCTCGTAGCATAAATAGCTAGCCTAAAACTAAAGTGGTCTATGTAACATTTTTGGCTACGAGCATTTTTGCAAAAAGCAAAAGTGGTCTCAAGGGTCATCAAAGTAAGGTTATCATTAAAATACTGCTTTAAAATTTGATTGGTTATTTAAACATAGTGACTTTACATAACTTTATTTTGTATCATAGACCACTTTAGTTCCAGGCTAGCCAAATAAACTCGCTACACGCTACTATACATTCCCTGTGCTGTAAGTGCCATGGACCGCCCCGGGAATCAAACCCAGGACCCTTTAATAGCAGTTAGGCATGATAACTATTGCGCCACACGGATCGTCTATTTATTATTATCTAACTAGCTGACTCAGCAATATTTGTTTTGTAACATAGGTACTGTTTATTTCGCTATAACCAGTCGATTAGGTTGTAGAGTGCGCCAAAGAATGGGTATAGGTACCTACACGTATACATACCTATACACCTACATACATACTCCCGAAAAAAAATATCTTCCTTCTGATGTAATCGCCTAAAAATACGATGTATTCATAAAGTGTACGGTTTTAGTTACTTTTACTGTGGTTTAAGCCCGAAGTCCTTTAATTTAATATTTTAAATTACAAATTTATTTCGTTGCGATCTTATTACAGTTGTTAATATTGTAATCCCCGAAATACAATTTACATATCACTCAAAAACTTATTCGTGCACGGTTTACGTACAAGAATAACTCGGAATCCTGTCACTTGTCAAGATGTTTTGTTTCAAAATACGGTACTTTGTATTTCACGTTAATTAATGAACTTTTAAACGCGAGCTAATAACTGAGCCTTTATGTTGTTACAATCGCATTTCATTTAAGTTCTATTAATAAATATAAATAGGTTTGTACCTACAAACATTTTTATTTCAGTAAAAACTAAGCTTTGTACTTCATTGACTTTAGCTCTGTGAGTAGAATATAAAATACTCGTACACTATTACCTACTTTTATCTTTTAAATATCTTTTATTCCAAGTACTACATACACGTAATCACTGTAGATTTTGCAGGAATATTAGAAATTGTCTAGAAAAGCTCAAAAGCGTTTGAGGATGCGAATACTAATGGCATCGCTTTGAGATTTGCATTTTGTGATAAACCTTCTCTCTAGCATGCACGACGTTTATTTGAAGTAATAATATGTATTTAAATGTAAGGTGGACTTTTCAAAATTCTGTACACACATAAGTGCATCTTGACTCTTACCTACTATGCTTACTTATATGCCTGGCATCCTAACTTGGGTGTGTGAGGTGTAATTACCTCCGCAGTGTATAGTCTGTACTAACATAATATTAACTTCGTCAGGAGTATACTAACGCCGGTAGCGACGATGATTCCGGCGGTGTGTACTAAGGTCGTCTCTTGCATAGATCCCTGGGTCTACGCCATCAACCATCCGAGATACAGGTCAGTGACCTTATCGAACATTAAATGAGTGTTTGTGTAGATTTTTTCCGTCTGATGGGCTATATGTATACAGGCCATGTAAGTGACACAGGCGTTTATAAAACTGATTCAAATTTTAAAAAATCGTTAGACGTAGGGCAAATATTTATTTTAGTCCTCCATTCTGCCCGTACCTCAGGCTTAGGAATATGGTTTAATTAATACCATAATTGGAGTCAGTGGTGGTTTAGTCGCGATACTTCAAGGAACCGGTTAAACTATTTGTTATTGAAACGCTGTTGTAGCAAAAGTTGTCCAATATTATAATTAGTATTTACTCGTACCAAAGGTACAGGAAAATTGATGGTCACGAACACCTGCTTTGCAAAACTAGGGGATCAACCGAGCTATAAGACATAAATTAAGTTGCAGAACGTCTGCCCAATTTTGTAGTCTATTTATATTTTCAGAGCGGAATTGGAGAAACGGGTGCCCTGGATGGGGATCAAGGAGCCGAGCCCTGACACCGTATCCAGCAATGCCTCTACTGGCACCAGTGTGGCGACTGCTCCCGCCGAAGCTTAAAGATAGACTGAACAAAACTAAACTGACGACCGCATCTAACGAAGTATTATGGCTTGATTACGGCAACCGATTATAACTAGAAATGATGCAACCTTTCATAACGTGACTGTGTAACGGGCCGTTTTATTACTTTAGATAATTATCTAGTATCTTAACTATGTCAAAATTACTCCTATGCAAGGTTTATGTGTATTAAATACCGAAAGTACACAAATTAGGAATAAATTTTTGTCTAAAGCAACGTAAAAAATATTGACGTCATCTTTAACTGTAGAAACAGAAAATTAAAAACTTACTTTCCCGCTAAAAGTGGACTAAAGTAACTTAGTTACTCTTTCACAGTCACTCCGATTTTAAGAGTGTACTATATTTGTGTAAACGACACGTATTCTAGTTTTTATTTTGGCTATATAACAACTGTTCAGTCGTCGATACGTTACCAAACTGCATCGTGTCGGAAGAGAATGACGTTTCTATTACCTGAACGAAATGAATTCAGTGGAAATTTTGTTTGTTTTGCTGACGGTCCCGGCACTTTGTGCAGGCTATTTATTATTCATACTATGTTTGCATCTCTTTCAAACGTACCTATTTGAATATGTAGATCTCAAATATTAAGTAACTCTATCCAATTTTCTTTTGACGCTACTTTGGTAGCGTTATTTGGTTTATTAGAAATAGTTTTTTTACATCAGTATTAGGTATTATATTTAATATGTGAAGAAAGTATTACCGTATTATATATTTGTATATATTCTCTCATATTTTAATAATATATACCCTAAAATTAACTAGAGAAGGAAAATTTCATTTATTTTAAATATTAGATAAGTAGGTATGTTCTATGAATAGATTGCATCATTTTAGTTTTTCTATTAAAGTTTTATATTACCTTATTTGCGCAAAGCAATGTAATCTATCATTATTTTATTTAATAAAGAGCATTTTAGAACATTTTTATAAACATATAGAAAGTGAATATAATGTATATTTACATTACATTTACATTTTAATATCTTTTTGTATGAGGCATAAGTTAAAGTACTGAAAAATGTTCTATTATGCTGAATATTAATTTCTGAAAGCAAAAATAAAAATACAAAAAAAATAATATACGGCAGATCCCGACGACTATGGCAAATTATAATTTATTTATGAGCAAATGAAGTTGTAAAACTGAAAACGTAGTTTCATTTTATCTTTTCATTATTATAATAACCAAAATTAATAACATATTTCTTTAAACAATATAAGGAACTGAATTCTTAATTAAGTTTACAATATCATATCTTAATCACGATGCTTAACTTATTAAGCGTCGTTCAAATTTGATCGTAGCACGTAGCACGGAGCGGTTCCCCACACGCTCCTAATTGCTACGAGCTACGGTTTTATTTCAACAAGCGCTACAAAAAGCGCTACGAGAAAAATGTTACTTGAAGTGCAGAAAAGCCGTAACGTAAGATCGTAAGCCATCACAGAGTTACCAAGAAAATGTGCAGGACAGTCTTGAAATTTTAAAATATTCAGGGAAATAATTTAAAAAATATATATTGTCTATAATTTACTTATATAGATTATTGCTTTTAAAGTTACAAGCAAGATGGAAAAAAGCTTTATAATTTTTTCCTTGATGGCAAAAATAAATTGTAAGATAGGGAACGCAATAATTTATTTTAAGTTATTTTGGACATAGAGATATACATCGAATAGAACTATGAGTATTGGGGGCCTCGATAGTTGACTATAATAGTAGGTCCTGTTAATAATAGGTTTTAATAAGAATATTTCTTACACCGTTAAAAATACTTCAGGCTTAGATACCTACACGCAGAAATTGCATAGTTTTACCTACAAATAACATGATTTATAGTGGATAGAATCTGAGATACTTAATAAAAATTTAAAACGCATTTCATAATATACAACGAAGAATCTTTGAATCCTTTCTAGTTTTGTGAAAGCTGTGGAGACCCTAGCTGCTAGTGGCCACGCGTTTTATCGAAGAATCATGAACCCTCTAATGAACAGTGAGGATCGGAAGACATTTTTATGACTACATTTCCCTTTAACACAGCTCTTATTTCGAGATTACCGTTCAAATGGAGCGGATATTTCTTGATTTCATTGGTAAATGTTGAGATATCTAGTTACGGTTTTTGAATTAGGTACTTAGGTACTAAAGTTTTGTGAATCAGATTTGCATTTAAAATCAGAACTTAATAGTCTTAGATTATATCATAAGGCGTTAGTAGCAGTAAAACTTTGTATAATGTAAAAAAGGGTCCTTACATAATAGATCGCTGTCCTGTCAACGTGTCAACAACACTTATAAACCTGAATAAATATAGATTTATGGCTATAGAGCCAGCCCTTCCCAAACTCCAGCAATAGAAGAACGGGGTATGTTAAATAGAGGCCGCAGACCAAAAAATATATAGACGCCGCCTTCGGAACAAAAAAGCGTAGTAAAAAAAATAACGTTGTTAAAATGATAACATTTCCCAGTACATTTGCGCGGGCGACCATGCTCGGTGAGTTAAAAAGAAAAAATATCCTCATATATAAAACCTCACTTTTTTGTTCTAAAGACTGGGTCTATATACTTTTTGGTCTAAGATGAAGGCTTAAGTCCGATTATTCAGTAATAAATAATGATAATTGATACCTACTATATGACTAAAATAAATACTTTAATTCTCTGACCTTTAATTTGTTTGGCAATAGTTTTTCATGCGACATTTAGCAGCTCTTTAGAGTATTTACGTTCCTTGTTTAGCAGTCACAGTAACGGTTGCTCCGCCAGGTGAACGAACTCAAGAGGCTTGGTATGGACGCCTGCTGGATTGGTGACCTTTAATAACCTAAGTTTTTTTATGTAATACTAGTGGACCCGCCCTCGCTTCGCTTCGGGAAACCTACGCAAAGCAAAGAAAAAAAAAGGAGCCTAAGTCAGAGTTCTTTTCGGTTAGGTTAATAATCGAAATCTATCGGTTATTAACCCCCTGTTAAAAGGGTTAACAGGTAAAAAGGGTTACCGAACAATTCTGTATTTTCATCAATCGATTAACCTAAATGACTTGTTAACAGAATGAAATGTGTTAACAGAAACAATATGTTACCGTACTCATTTCGGTTAACCCTAACTAAATTAAAAACGGTTTCTGCATTTACGGTTCAAAATGGCGGAGCATGAGGTCGACCGAGCGACAAGCGACGATCTAAACATCGTCGCATCGCGCGAGCCAAACAACGTCGCATCGCGCGAGCCACGCAAATATTAATTTATTTCATTCATATTACGACTATCCATACTAATATATAAAGCAGAAAAGTTTGTTTGTTTGTTTGAACGCGCTAATCTCAGGAACTACTGGACCGATTTGAAAAATTATTTTAGTGTAAGATAGTCCATTTATCGAGGAAGCTTATAGGCTACATAACATCATGCTAAGATGAATAGGAGAGAATCAGCAAAAAAAATATATTCTAGAAACGGGAAAAATTACGCGGACGGAGCCGCCGGCGACTTCTAGTTTTTTTTAACTATAATTTTATTTTTATTAATTCCTATTAGGTATTCGATAACTTAACGTGTCGGTCAAGCACGGTTGAATATTATTGATATAATCCAGTGAAGTCGGCGGCACATCGCTTTCCTCCCACTTTCTCTTAATATTCTATCTCATTCATTCTGGTTAATAACCGAAAAACCGAGGTTAACAGTAACTACTAATTCCTTCAAAGTAACGGTTAACCCATACGTTTAGGTACCTAGCAGTAACATTTTAAACCTGTTAACAGAATCATTATATTACGATTTTAACAGGTTAACAGGTTAACCGTTTGAACAGGTTAACAGATTAACAGGTTAACCGTTTTAATAGGTTAACAGATCAACATGGTAACCGTTTATATCGGTTATCCTTTATTAATGGGTTTTCCGATCTCTGGCCTAAGTTACTCTTTGATACATCAGCTGTCTCCCAGTGAAAGTCCCGTCAAGATCGGTCCAGCCGTTTCAGAGATTAGCCGGATCAAACAGACAGACAGACTGACAGACAAAATTTTTTTTAAATGTCATTTCGGTATGTGTATCGTGTATACATACGTATGCATTTAATTTAAAGCGGTTATTTTAATATTACAAACAGACACTTAAATTTTATTTATTAGTATAGCTATAGATATAGATGATGATTGATTGATAATTTTTTTTTGTTGTATTTTAGATTTTCAATTTTAATTCAAAGCTAGCTACCCGCCCGCGCTTCACTTTAGTAAAAAATAAAATATAGCATGTTGTGTACTTACTTACTCGTATAAAGTTTAGGTATTTTTGATTCAAAGTTTCTTCCCTGTTTTGTACCCTTTGTAGAGCGAAATTGAAAAATCTGTGAAATTATATTGTAAACAGTATGTTGAGAAAATTATATTCTCAAAACCACGTTAATATCAATCATGGGTCGCCCGTGAACTATCTTTGAAAAACTCAAATTTTGTACATTCTTTTCACTTTTTTTTATTTTCTTGATCAAATATCGAAAAACTGGGAGACACGTATTCAAATAATTTAAGTAAGGAATATTTGTTATAAATTTGAAACCAATCGGTTGATATTTAAAAAAAAATCCATACAAACTTTCGTGGCTTTTTCCAGGAAAACTATAATATTTTCCGGAAAAAAATATAGCCTAGTTTAAGCCCAGACTTAATAGCTATAGAATAAAAAAAGTTTTATTCGAATCCGTTCGGTAGTTTCGGAGATTAGCGTGTACAAACAGACATACAAAAATTTTAAAAATTGTAGATTCGTACTCAGTTACTGTTTTTGAGTCACTCTAGATTAGTTTTTGGTAAATCTACTCAATGTACAGACAAATTTATTTTACTGTTTTGTTATAGTATAGATACTAAGCTTGGACATCTGTGACCTCGAATAGGGTTGTTCAAGTATTACGTAACGCAATTTGGGAGGGGGGTCTTGTAAAATGTTATGATGCGTTAAGTACATAGAGGAAAGAGTGATCGAAGAACGCATTACGTAACGTTTGTTTTTATTTTAAGCTAGGGAATATAATTTTCTTAAGTCGAGAAATTTTTTGACTTTTTTAAGTAAAATGTTCGTTTGGGTGTTACGTAACTGTTACAGGTATTAAAAAAAATATGGATATTAGGTAGGACTGGCTGGTAACAGTGGTTATTTCATTTAAACAGTCTATTTGTTTTTGGAGCTGTCAGATTTAAGGTGGATGAACGAAATAGAGTAAAAGTAATGTATAATTACAAGTAAAGTGAATAATTCAAGTATTTATTGAAGGAGACATATTTTATTACAATCCTGGCGCAGTGTAACATAACATTTATTATAGAAAAAAGTTACAGTGCGTTACATGAGGGATTCAAAAATTGCGTTACGTAATACATACTTGAACAGTCCCAATGTGATATACCTAAATGAAGGACCTTGTCGTTAAGTAGGCGTAGCTGAATTTTTTCTAAACAAATACTGAACAAATAAAAAACAAAATCTAGTAAAAATGTTTTATTTAAATCTGTGTCGTCCGTGGCAACAGCACGCGAACATTTAACATTACAATAGTTCAAATTGCTAAGTACAGAGTATATGTGTATGGAATGTAAGTCGAATAAAGTGAACAATACCATTTTGGGCTTGCTACACACTTAACGTCTAATAAAAAAAAAAATTTGGCAGTTCTTAGAAAATAACAGTAGTATCATTTTTTTATTTACTTGATCAATTAAAGAGTTTTCATGTTATTAAAAAATAATTTCAAATGACATTAAAAAAAAAACAACTCGTAGAAAGCTCCTTATAACCTTCAAACATTAACAAAGAAAGTGCTCAAAGAAAAAAGAGCCTTTAATTTCATTTTTACTAAGATATTTACATTTCTTAGTTGCTTAAGTATGTAGCAAGCTCATATAATAACATTCTCTAAAAGCATTCCTCGTCATATACAACGACATACTGTCCATATGGGTGAAACACTATCTTCACACACAATCATACATTTAAAAGAGTCCATCAATACAATATGCAATTTTCCTGGATTTTACCACCAGTCGTTTCAATTGTAAAATAGATCATCTTTAATATATTTCACTAATAAGACAGATCATGCACGAATCTTAGAATAGTAATTTTTCGACAGCCCGGGTAAAATTATAGGGCCTTCTTGAATATTTATTACAATTTCGTTTGTCCACGTTAAATAGAATATGTAATATTGTTCTATCTATATATAATGCAAGTAAAAAAGAAAGGAAAAAACGAAATATTTTGAAAGCGTAGTCCAAAAATGGTTTGTCTTAATACAGAACTTTGCAGTATTTCTAAATTGTAGTAGGTACAGTAAATAACTGAAAATACAACACATATTATAGAACCGTAATTAAAAAATTCTTGGGCTTTATCCTTAAATTTCTAACTATTAACTACAATCAATAAAACAATGATCATAGTTTAATACACTCGTCGTTTTGTCCCATGACTTGTCACCCAACCCATGTATAGTATGCCATCGTATATGGAAACCTCACGGAAACTATTTCCTAGCAGAGTCTAACTATCGATAAAACATTATTTACTTACAATACAAATAGAAATTCACTCTAACTTACTTAACAATACCTAAATAGTAATCTCCTACTGCCATTTATGAGTAATCGAAACAGCTCCCCTATTGTATATGAACAACAATTTGTACGACATAAATTACGGGTCTAAGACCTATAAAATTGGAAAAATTATGAAATAAAATATTACATGATTACTCAATTTCAATAACAATAAATTACGCTAGCGTTAAAATGATTTAAAGTCAATATGTTGAAGAAAATTCATACCATAGAGTAAATAATAGGCATGCAATTAAATCAAATTATTTATTAATGTTATTGAACCAGAGTGATCATGTTACATTTATTAACTTCTTAAACTTATTATTTTGACCTCCAATTCATATTACGATTACATACGAGTACGACAAATACGTTTCACAAATCCTACATGTATAAATATGCACATCATACATGTCATTGTCATATTTTTATGTTTATAAATACGTTTTTAACTAAAATGTGATGTTCGTAAACGATTATGCTTGTATGGTAAACAAATTATTTAACTAAATAAATAATGTTGATAGAATTTATTTACTCAAGTGCGTCAGACATTAAAAGATATTAGTAATATTATCACTAAGCATGTAGCAGAGAATCTTTAACTACTATTTTATTATTATTATACATATAAGTACAAAAAAGTTCACATATTGCAGGGAAAACCTAGGTCACAGAGGAATTATAAAGTTCAATAAAATTTTAAAACAAATTGATAATATCTCATTGTAGCATTGCATATTTCATCACACGTTTAAGATTATTCAAAAGACAACTCTGTGTGTCTCAAATACGATTCATATTCCTTTAAAAGGCTTACCACTACGACAATAGCACACCTATGAATAAAACATTATTTGTTAACGGTACAGTCACATGCGAAATATATTTTGGTACAGATTTCCAATGCTATGATAATGACAGCCCTTCTCTTACATTAACCATAACAATGTATTCTGTGTGAACGTGACAAATAAATTACCTGATTGAATTTCCTCCAGCGTTTTCATGTAGTTTGTCATAATACCACTAGTTCCACATGTCACAGACGAGTCCTGCCCACTCACAGTATAGTACAATGAGATAAGATCACGAAGGGTAGGTCTAGGAACTAAGAGCGGTGTTTGTTCCGGTTTATGCTCTGCAGAAGTCGTCTGCCCCACCACTCCTCCAGGTTGAAAGGTCTAAAGTTGGCGAGCTGACGAGGAGCCAGCACCTCCTGGTAGTACTTCGCGTCTTCACTGCCCCGTTCCAATTCACGTGTCACCTGTAAGTTAATGAAAACTATTTATAAATCGTTTAACATTTGGTGTAAGTGGCGACATCTATCCTACACACTTAACTGCCTGCAGCACATTTTGCTAAATACCAGGAAATGATGACGTCATCATGGAAATCTGGTTTTTGAAGCTTCACTGGACAAAATGATGCAAAAAAAGGGAAGCCTATACCCAACAATGGAGTCAAAAAGTACTTGTAAGGTGATTAATAGGATCGAAAAGATGTCTATGCAGGCTCTATCCTATTCTTGATAAAAAAGATATATGCACAAACTTACTTTATTTTATACAGTTAGTCACTTATATTAGCCGTATGTGCTGATTACAAAGCACTTTGACTCATACATATAACATCAAAATATATAAAATGCAAGCTACCATTAGTCATTGAACTACACAATATTCACAACTAAAGACTTAAATTGAAATTCAGTTTTTTACAAACATGAAAAATAAAATTAATGTTAGTGCATAATTTATTAGTCTGCAGAAGCTAATTTCATATTAGGCCTAAAACTACACATAATTAATTAACTTGTAATGTTAATAAAGTGCTAGAGTGTTGAACCTAATTCCCTATAGATTTAGTTAATGTAAAAAGTCATACAATCACCTTATTCCACGAGTCATAAATGTAATTGATGAGATCATCATGCTGGTTGATGTTATTGTTATTGATGTGCATGTGTGGTGGGATCTGGGCCGGCGGACTCAGTCGGGCACTGTTGTGGCTGTTGCCATTGTGCCGCTTGCCCATGTGAGGGAGGGAGCGAGTCCCACTGTTAATATATCTGAAACATGATTGATTACAATGTAGCAGTTAATGTTATCTTAATGACATTTCTTATTAAGTTATTATGTACAAGATTATGTTATGTAAATAATGATTGGTGTTATTATAATGTATGAAAATTATATGAGGAAAAAATGTATAGTAAAAAATGTTTTTATTATTTTGCATTACATGCAGTAAGCATTTAATTTTGAGAAAATATACTTTATCTTATTACTATGAATATGTACGAAGTGGATAGAAAAATCGGTTTATGTACTGAGCAAGTAATTAAGAAAACACTTTACTATAAAATTAACATAACAATTCTATTTTATTCTAATGTATTAACACATTTGTTAGACAACAAATTAATATCACCTAAAGAATAATAATTATCGTAATCTTAATATTTTCATTATCATAATTGAGTATGACATTATTATCTTCTGCAACCAGAGATTAACCAATACTACCTAATTCTAAATCTTTCAAAACTACAGACTAATAAATTTATAAAAAAAAAACAATTATTGTAGTTTATCTTAACATGGAAGAATATATTGCTAAGAAGAATAGATAAACTACAAACAGTTTTGAATAAAATATTTCTGATGTAATGGATATTGAAATTATTGTGTAGTAAACTATTATGATATGTGTATTCTACACATTTGTGTAAGTATAATACTAATCAAAAATGGTTTAAAATTAAAAGTTGCAGGATTTCAGTAAGTAACATGTAAATAAACATTATCTTTTTGTATCCTATATTATATAATATTGTCTATGCTGACCAAACCGTGACTAAAACTTTTTTACCATTTTTCCTTTAACATGTTAATTATTATGATGATGAATAACAAAATAGTGAAGCCAGGATTGCATGTAATTTAATGATCAGAATGATTAATACATCAGATATTTATCTAATCTATTTTATATAAAAAAAATTGTTACTAAAATAGTAACAGCGAATTAGAGAGCCGAGAAGCATAAATATTATTATATTGTTTTATTGTATGTAAATTATATTATTATTGTTTTTATTTTTTATGGTCGAATACTAAGAATATTTTAAAATTTATCCCCCAAAAGAGTAGAATATGGGTTATTTTCATGCACAACAAAGCTCAACTGAATTTAGTTAAGATAAATATACAACTTTAAGATGCTAACAAAACCAATCAATATTGAACCATATGGTTGCATGTATTTAAGAAATATTTAATGTCACTTATTATTATGCTTTGTTTGATATATGTTGGTATTTAATACCAATTTTATAGTATTTAAACTAATTATCAGTAGTTAACAAATGTAAAACCAATTTATCTCAGTACAAGAACTATTAATAATAAACATTAATAGACATCCGTTTGTGTTTACTAAACAAAAGGAATTGGCTTGAATGCATTCAAGGAGTGTTTTATATCATGAAATAATCTGGGTTATCACAAAATATGAGGGACAACACGAAATGATACTTAAAGATATCCTACTTAGAAACCACTCGAAGCTCCCTTTTCTTTTTGTTTACATCACGAGATGCGTGGCAAACGTGAAAGTTTCACGCTAACGACAAGAGAACATCAACATCTCGACTCACCTCATATTTCTATCCATCCTTAGAATTAGATACCACGCCAGGCACTTCTGAACTTAACTTACAATTACTTTAAAAAGATTAATATCTAAATTCCAACTTACTAATACATTTAAACCAAAATACTTGAAAATAATCTAAAAAACTACGTATAGAATTCAACAATAGAAATAGATGGGACGCTACTCTACTACTCAAAAAACAAGACAACATGACATAAAATAACAATAATTCAAATCTGTCAAGATGTCAACAAAAGCATCAGCTGCCCCTGCAGCTGCCTATCATGCCAACTCCGATTGGTCAATTGGACAGCATAAAATATTATAGCCAATCCTAGAAATCAAACTTTCTAATCTATCCATAGACTAAGAAGTATTTCACCCAATAGAAGAGGTAAATAATTTACGATCAATGTTTACTGTAATTTGTACAATTGTACTATCTAAATAAATTTAATCTATGATAATATTGTTATGGATATATTGTACAATTATAATTATTGTAGAATACAACAAATCTGAATTACCCATCGGGTCCGAAATCTCAATTTGTGGCATACTCTAAAAGTATTATTTAATCATAATTAAATTTAAATTATTTTAAATTAAATTCCTCAATTACTGTCCGTTGTCTGCAACAGATTATAAGACTCAGACACGTCACTATGAATCTAACTGTACCATAGACTTAAAACTATGTGCTTTATAATAAGTTCACTTCATATTGAAAGTCGGGTGTTGATTGAAGTTTTTGGTTTCTGATTGTATTATTATCAAACCTTGGCTTAAAGAACTGGTATCCAAACCATAAACCTTAAAAAATTCAAAAAAAGACAGTCAGATGATTCACGAGATTGTCAAAATTTGACAATTGTCATGTCATAAAAGTCAATAATTGTCAAAAAATACATGTGTTTTTGTGTTTTGACTGTTTTGATTTCCGAAGATTTCCACGTTTTCGTCGAATTGTTATTATTACCAGAACTTGATTTGTTTATTTATAGTACGTTCTTATTGCAATGGGAAAGAAAAACAAAGATTCCCTTGGACGTTCACTTATTAAAGATAGATTTTCTAAAAATCGTCATCGCAGGCATGTCGAAGATAATACTTTGGTAATAAAGTAATAATACTGATCCGTATATTTTTTGCTGTAATTATTTTATTAATTCATTCATCCTTTGTCTGAGTCTCGCGCTGATAGGCGACACTGCTGATTTTTGTAGTTCTATCAACTTTAAAATTGTTTAAATCATTTTCACACCACCCTCAATATGTGTACATTTGATCTACAGCTGCACACAACAGAAGTAAATGATGGGTATGAGTGGGGACGTCTTAACCTGCAATCAGTGACAGCAGAATCATCACTACAAGAGTTCTTGTCAACAGCTGAATTGGCCCAGAGAGAGTTCATAGCGGAGAAGTTAAATGTGAAATATGTTAAATCAGCACCATGTGAAGTGGAACTTGTGACGTCCCAGCCTGACTTTGATGAACCATTAACAGTGCCTAGAAGGTGATATTTTTAATGTATTTTATTTTAATTTATTCCTTACTAATGTGTAGTTTTCTTTAGAGTTTAGACTAAGAGGAACTAAGTAAAACACACCATTAACCATTATAATTTTTTGGACAATATGTAACAAAAAATTGTAACATTATATAATTATGTTAATGGTATTCCTCAGACCTGCATGGAGACCTGGTGTGTCAGCAGAGGAGCAGTTAGCTCGGGAGAGGGATGCTTTCCTCGACTGGCGGAGACATCTCAACGACCTTCAAACTAAACTTGGTGCTGCTGTCACTCCATATGAAAGGAACTTGGAACTATGGAAGCAACTATGGAGGACCCTTGAGAAATCTGATGTTGTTTTAATATTGTTAGATGCTAGAAATCCACTGCTATTCAGGTGTTAATTCACTTCTTTTTTTCAAATTTAAACAAATTCGAAAGCCATTAATTTTAAATTTTTTTATTTTTTATTTTTGTTTTACAGATGCTTGGATCTAGAACAGTATGCAGCTGAACAGAATTGCAAATGTATTTTGTTACTAAATAAGGCTGATTTAACTAGTGAATATGTAAGGAAGAGCTGGGTTGAATACTTTAATAAGCAGGTAAATAATTGGATAATAAATGGCTACATTGTTTACGATAGATACTGGATTTTAAAAAGGACTTAATTTTATTTATTTTGTACTCATTTAGTCTCAATAAAAGACTTTTGTTACTAACATATAGACACAGATACATATATATATCCTGCACAAACTTTATAATTACTTTTGACTGTACCTAATGATGGCATGTCCTTTACAGAATGTCTCCATTATATTTTTTTCGGCGGCCAAAAGTACGAAGGAAAGGAAAATATCTGAGGATGATGACAATGACAAAAATGAAGACTCGGGCACAGAATCAGCCGATTCTGATGAAGAAACTGACAGTGACAATCCTAATGACTTACAGGACACTGAAAACGATATAGAGCAGTTTAAAAGACAATTAGCAATCATCAATGAAGCTGTTTCCAATACCGCAAATAAATTAAATACTATACAAGCAACGTTGGATAAAGTTATGGATAGTTTAAAGTTAGGAATGCCTATTGACGAAGTAATGAATGCTGATCAAAGTATAGAAACCCAAAATATTACTGAAACATCTCAAGACGGCAGTGATAAGGAACAAGTTCAGAACTCTCATGAGATATTTGACAGAAATAAGTTGATAGAAGTACTAAAATATCAGAAGATTGCCAAATTAAAGAATCCTCCCAGAGTTACGGTGGGAATGATAGGCTATCCCAATGTAGGAAAATCTAGTACTGTTAATATCTTGATGCAAACTAAGAAGGTAAGTCAAGATATAAATATACACCCCAATTTTTGTACATATATTAATTTATTTAAAAAAATAGTATGTAATAATATGGGTCTTTATTTCATTTTCTAAATTACATAATTAAAATTGAATGTAATAATAATTACATAATTATGTATATTCTTTTGTGCAATTTTGTGCCATTTCATTCTTAGGTCTATAACTTTTTTATGTTAAACTAACTTATCATTTAAATATTTCTGGTCCTTCGAGCCAGCTTTGATCATCATACAAAATTACTTGATGATGTCGAGAAGGAATCGTTTAAGTATTACATAACGGAAATTGAAGGATTAAAATGTTATGATGCATTACATAAGAGCGAAGAAGTGATTGCACAACGCGTTATGTAAGATTGTTTTTTTTATTTACTAAAAAAAACTAGGGAATATAATTTTGCTAAGTCGGGAAAATGGCAACTTTTTTAGGTAAACATTTTGGGTATTACTTAACGTTTAGAGAAGGGGGGACGGTACCGAAAAACGTGACAGCGCGTTACATGGGGGGAAAGGGGTTAAAAATCTTTAATATTGGCGTTATGTAATACTTAAAATATCCCTTACGACCACTAGCCACTTATATGAAGCTACTTCGTTGTTCCAGGTGAGTGTGAGTTCGATGCCAGGTCACACGCGGCACGTGCAGTCTCTGCTGCTGGAGGATCACACGCTGGAGCTGCTGGACTGCCCGGGGCTGGTGCTGCCGGCGTACGCCGTGGCTCCAGACCTGCTGCTCACTGCTGTCTTGCCCATTGACCAGGTAATGATGACAAATAAGGTGATATACCTATATACACTTTTGACCAATGACGTCATAACATGATAAATCTATAGACCAAGAATTCTTTGGGTTTTCCAGAACAAACGGTTTCCCTAAAATCGTCATCAGGGTTCCGCAAAAATTATATAAGTAATTTCTTTAAAAAACAGTTAGGTGGGAGAAAGCCAAAAAGACGTAAACAGGTCAACTTGGAGAATAGATCGGATGTAGCGGGAAAAAAAAGTTTGTGGAGAAACTACATTACATTGGCATCCTTGTTGTTTGTAATTATTTAATATGGGGGTAAAATAAAATATATTTGGTTGGTGTCCTGTTAGCTTTAAAATATAGGAACTCCTGTAATAGAGCACGCACAAGGCAAACGCTTTTAGACAAACCATTAGTGAATTGATGACAATGACACAGCGCATTCCTCTTTCAAATGTAAATATTTTTTTCTTTCCTTTTCTGTTACTGGCCAATGGTAAAACAACTTTTGACATTCCAATTTTAAATTAACTAATTAGAGGTGCTGACACGCAGTTTGAAATCAGAAACTCGTCTTCGAGAGACGTACGTACAAATCATAGATATCACTGCAAATAGTGTGTTTGTATTGTATCTAGTACATTAGTATTGTATTTGTATTCCAGATGCGGTCCCACGACGCGGCGATGGCTCGCCTGTGTCAGCTGGTGAGCCGGCACACGTTCGAGCAGAAGTATGGGCTGTTGCTGCCCGAGTACGAGGGCAGTGAACTGGAGTACAAGAAGATATTGACTGCTCATGCTTGTGAGTAACACATTACGTATATTATATCGACATTAGAAAGAAAACACGCAGTATGTGAAACCGTAGTTATAAATGTTAAGTAAAAGTAAAAATACTTTTTTTTTAATTTACTTGCATCCATAATTTATAGAAGTAGAGTTGCCATATTTGGACTTCAGAATTCAGAAGTATGATTTTTTTTTGTCGTAAATTTTACTTTAGTAATAGTATTCTAAAACTATGTTTGCAAGTTGTTGCGTGTTTGCTTTTTAGCGTCGATATAAGGGTAATATTTGCAATTGTTTGTATATAGGAGGTAATGACTGAAATCACTTACATAATTAACTTTTTTCTCAAAGTCATCAAAATAAAAAATGTATCAAACTTCAAAATCATTTATTCATATAGCTATCAACAATACACTTAGTTTACGCTCATAAATGTTTGTAACCACCCATCCCCTAACCGTCAACCTCAATTAACCTACGTGGTTGGTCAGTCAACCGCGGGTTCATGACGGCGGCGGGGCAGCCGGACGTGTCGCGGTCGGCGCGCCTGTTCCTCAAGGACGCGGCGAGCGGGCGCCTGGCGTGGGAGCAGCTGCCGCCGGGAACTGAACCCGCACTGCTCGCCGTGGAGCACAGGAGGAGCGACGGCAGGAAACCCACGCCGAGAGAGGCCAGGGCGGTTGAGGTTAGTGTCAACTCTCTGACCAAAAAATATATAGACTGAGTCTTTAGAACAAAAAAAATAGGTTTTTTTTTCTTTATTTACGACGTGACTGATGACACTGATCCCAATCTGCTGAACAATGTACGGGGAAACATTGTCATTTGTTATTGACGTTGTTTTTTTTTTACTACGATTTTTTGTTCCGATGACTGAGTTTATATTTTTGGTCTGTGTTTCAACTATTATACTCTTAAGTTCTAACAGTATGTAAGTTAAATTTAAACTAGTAGTCACTAACAGAAAATAAAAATCCAACTGCTAAGAGCAGCGTTGTGAAAAATATATATAAATTCTGTCACTTAAATAGTGAGGACGAATCTTGTATCATTTAAGCTATAAAGCGTGCCGAAGAAATGGACATACATACGCTCAAAAAACATTACCTTCTTTTTCGTAATCGGATAAAAGTAACTCGAAGAGAGTCAAATTACCTCTTAAAATACTAATTTTTATTTTGTCCGTTACTGACTTTATCATACAAACACGTGATTTTTTAATACCATAAATATCTAAAATAGCCTAAAAACGAGCTTAGTGTTAGGTCTTATATTATGATACCTATCGTCTTATATATTCTAAGAGTACTTCAAACATTTTAATGTATTGTTTGTGTTGTGTGTCAGGGCTGGCTCAATAAGTCGAAGGAGATCGACAACTCGTTCTTCGCGATGCAGAAGAGCTCCGCGCACGTCAAAGGAAAACCTATATTGGGGTGAGTTCTATACACATATATACAACTATATAAAGTTACAGTGTCTGTTTGCAATATAAAAATAGCCACTTTTTACTTAATACATACGTATTTATCACGGTACACGTACAATAACATTTTTTTAATTGTCTGTCTGTTTGATCCGGCTAATCTCTGAAACGCCTGAACCAATTTTGACGGGACTTTCACTGTCGGATAGCTGATGTAGTAAGGAGTAACTTAAGCTGCTTTTTACCCTCGATTCGGCATAGGTTTACCGAAGCGAAGCGAGGGCGGGTCTATAGGCGGGCGGTCCAAGGACATAAAAAAGAATTTATTAGAATGATTTAATCCAATTTGCCAATGATTTTTCAAAGTAATAAATGTTCCCTTCAACAAAAATTTGGTTAAAGATAAGTCGTTATAATGGTAGAGATTTATTTAAGATCGTATCTCATATTTCCCACAACGTTGTAGGAATGCCGCCGGGATCCGATTTGTAGGCGATGGGATACATTTGATAGGGAAACGTCACTTTTAATAGCGGTTGCGTCATCCGATCGTTGAGTCAACTTCCTCACTACATATACAATGTGTGTTATAAGTACATTAAACTATTTTTACTAGGTGCTTATAGGTATAGTGAAACGAAGTAACTTTGAAATCAGTCTAACTCATTTCTTGAAGATACTTATTCTTATTGATACATAAGAAATTAGTTGTTTTAAGTAGAGTTCAATTAAATAAAAAAAAAAAAACAAAAAAGAGAACCAACAAATGCATTTGTATATAAAGTAATCATTATTAGTTATCCTAATTGAATGTATTAATGTAAGCGGCAGGGCATCTGAAGTGATAGATAGCATATAAGAAAACATAGGAGCTATAGTCTGATGCAGTGGTTGAAAGTAGGTTTTCCGGAAAAGGAATCTAGGTGAGAGTTCTGCCATTCTTAATAACATTTTCATAGTAACATGCACAATAAAACGCAGGAGTGAAACAAACGAACATTCCATCGCTATTTCGACAGCCGCCTTCAATTATAGTCTTCCTGTTTACATCTCGCATGAAGTTTAGTAGTTTTATTAGTTTTAGTAAACGTCTAAACTGAAAATATATTATAATAGCAGATAAAAAGGTAATAAGAGAGTATTAAGGTACTTATGTTGTCAGTTAAAAACGTCAATGCGAGACGTGCGTTGGGTTGAACCGTGCGCGCGACGGTCCAACTCGTCCGCATTTACTTTGAACGCAATTTTCACGATCGTTAACCCGCAGATCCTCGTAAACTTGGTAAACTTTATGAATTAACGCCTGGCGAGCGGCCAGGGTGCCGATTTCGTCTCCAGAAAGTTTATTTAGGTTTCCCTTAACTATAATTGATAATATTCGGACGATCTCTTTCATCTCTAGCCGGGAATGCGATATTTTGAGTGGTGTATGCGAATTCGGATAGATTTGTTGCTGTGTGTAGTTCAGTAGGAATACTATATTTCATTTTCGCTTTAGTGGTTCTTGGAAACGTCGATATAATTTTATTTTAAATCCACTTCGTTGTTGTAAACAGACAGTCGATGTAATTAACATCGAGGCATTAGATCGTAATTTTGAACGTAATTTTCAAAACATTTGCAGTCTTCGAAATTTTGACATAAATTATGTCAAAATTTTTGTCTACAATATTCAAGCCACAACTTTGAATTATTAAGGCACATAAAAAAATAATTTCAAATCACTTTTCAGTCGTTATTTTATGTAACAAAACCCCATATAATAAACCTATTTGATATGATAGTATTTTATGATGCGATGAAATACCTAATATTCTTAATTCCCTAAAAAATTTTACGACGCGTAGGAGGAGGTATAATTTATTTGACGAAACTTTTATTAGGTAGCGAATGAAGTTGGGTGTAGGGAGGAAACTTTGTAAATAGTTATTACCTTTATAACGATAAACAAATTGACAAATCTGTAGGAGGCAGCTATCAAATAGGTTTTTTTGCCGATAAAATTGCTCTATCGACATTAGAACTGTCTGTCCGTACATTTTTTTAACTTGTCCTATCTAGCACGCAGTTTTACGTAAAACACACATTTTCATGCTATCTACACTTTTCCAGTAATGTTTAAGTGATTTCACCGCTTCAATATCAAATATGCTTTAAATATTCGCAAAAGCTGCTTAGAAAATGTTAAAAGTCTTAAAAACCGGACTACCTATAACTAAATGTAAGTGATTGCGGGTTTCACATAAGAATAATAATCAAGAGACCGCAATTGGTTAGTAAATTATAAGTACATAATATTATGTACTAAATATAGTAATGTATATGTAATAACTAGTATAATATTATACTAAACACAAACTCTTCTAACGAGGACGATATTTTTTAATAAAAAAAAATATTTTCCAGCATTGCAGGCGCTCAACCAGCTGAGAACATGATCAGCAAGCCCTGGAAACACGAGAAGAAACACGCTAATAAAAACAAAAGAGAAAAACTTAGGAGAGTGTACGCGCACTTGGACGAACATTAAGTCGTAAGCAGCTTTGCAGTAACCCCAGACCAGTGTACAAATACTTCTTTATTGTGCACTTAAGAACCAAAATATGCATTTTTTAATATTTTATATTACCTATAAATTCTGAGAGCGTCTTTTATTAAACCCCATATTTTAATTTGGCAACAGATACAATATTGCATTGATGTCCACGGCAAATGCGATCCATAGGGAAATGCGCGATTATTAGTGTGCGTGTGTAAATAACTATACATTTGTATAACAACGAAAGGTCTTTGAGCAAATCGTCTTTTATGATAATGTCTTGTAGTACTCGTGAAGTTAAGGGTTGTTAGTACACTGTGGTCTTTGTATAACATGTATGTAT
>LGAG01000610.1:322246-335687 GCA_001278395.1 Lerema accius | reverse complement strand
CTGCCCAAAAAATATTTTACTGCCCAACTCATTATTTAGACTGCTCAATGTAACTGCTGGGATTTTTAAGTTACTGACCACTTTAATTAGTGCCTTGGTAAATGAATGAATCCCATACAGAACAATGAATGGATAGTTAAGATTTTTTTTTTCGGTCAAACGCTAGGACGAATTTATCCTCATTTTTGAACTTATTTACTTGTTAGTATTTTCAAAGTAAGTAAGTAAGTATTACGATTCATGCTTAACGGTAGGATCAATACTGAACATAAGTAGGCAAAGATTTTCCTTGACCCACAAACGTAAACGTATTTCTTTTTTAATTTACCAGCTCATGTTTAGTTAACTAAAAGGTAATGCCCTAAAATTTAACCCTACAGTCCCACCAGCTCCACCCACCTACTCGTAATATTTAAAAGAGCATATCTTTCAACTGCCGAAGCAATTAAGTATATTTTTACTGAAGCGTGGGCAGATCACATTAACCTCTGAGCGTCTGTAAACCGATGAAAGACGTACTCGTGCAGCGTGGTCCAACTGGATCAGTTTGTTAAGAATTCTTAACATCGCCTACCTAAACGT
Source organism: Lerema accius (assembly GCA_001278395.1). Lineage (NCBI taxonomy): Eukaryota > Metazoa > Arthropoda > Insecta > Lepidoptera > Hesperiidae > Lerema > Lerema accius. The sequence goes on along the minus strand of LGAG01000610.1, from coordinate 335,105 downwards.
TGAAATAACTCTTGGTACAAAGTACAGGCCGAGAATGTGAAAAGGGACAGTGACGATCGTTGTACATTTTGCAAAGGTGTTAAAAATAGTTTTTTTACGTAGGTATTGGCTTTCGTCGATGAGTTTCCGTCTGCGTCCGTTTCCGTTTATCGAGTGAGGCACTAAAAGAACGAAACATAATAAAAACTGCGTCTCAGTGATACATTTATACATATACGATACACTTTTTCGTGCAGTCGCAAATTGTTTTTTTTTATAAAAGTATTATTTGTAGGTATCATTCTGATGGAAATAATTAGATGAATGTTGGAGAAAGTCAAAAGGTGGCTTAAATTTACTATTGGAATTTTATTAAGTGCGCCAGTTGGAGTATAAACTAAACTACATAACAACGCCTGCCAGGTCTGCCAGTAACTACTCTTATAAATAAAATAGAAACATAATAAATTGCATATAACAAAATTCCTTTCAAAATTGTTATTATTAAATCAAGTTAGTAATAATTTAAGTCCTAAAACAAATTCCTCGTTCACACTACATTTCATACTTCTGACGCAACGAGAGCGCTCATATTCTAACAGCAAGCAATAAACTACTTTAGTAAAATGTAGTGCGTCATCACAAGTCTATTGGTTAGGCACTTTGATATGAAACACTCATTTTGAATCTGCATTTTACTGAGAAAATTGTAATCAATTTATATCTATCAACATCTCGTCTTTTACCTACCTATTATCTTGCAAGAATATAACTATTTAGTAGGAAATAAAGTTTTCTTAATTAAGACCCGTCATACAAGCTATAAACATGGTCAGTTTTATCCAAATTATTGGTCTAGTTTCTTTCGATCACTTTAGTTCTTTTTCCCTAGTATTTCGTATACTCTACCATTGTAGAGTAGACTCTACATTTAGAGTCTAGGTACATAATAAATCCTAATCGTATATATAATACTTATTTTTCTCTTACGGTTACGAATATCTGGAAGGAATTGCTTCTTAGCAATAAGACTACCAATTCTAGGTTTTCTTATTCTATAATTTACTTTTTGGATAAAAATCACACCGAAGACTTTAATGTGAAACCTTTCAAATAGCGACCTCTTATTTAAAATTTACTGGCACATCTTCAAAAAATGAATCATTTATGACTAAACAACAATCCCATGATCCTCAAATTCAAATATTTCAATTTAAAGACATTTCAGTTAAATCAACTGGTAGATAATTTTAGCGAATGCCTAGCTGTTATCAACTGGCTTTCATCCAAGCATTACATTACAGGTGTACGCCTCCTATCCATGACTATTTTATTCGTTCACTTTTATATCGACACGAATTATATTTTAACTCCCGTCTGCTTCAACGAGGGTAGAAATAACACAAGGTGGGCCTGTAAATAACCTTAGCTTTGGATAGGAAAGCGTAGGATTCGTCTGTAGCAATCTGTGGTGACTAAACCGAAGAATTTTTCGCAGATACAACATAATTCATCGTCGTTTCCTATTCAATAAAGATGACAGCTGATTTAATATAACGATAAAAATTAGGCTTGTGGATAAACAGCGGCCGGGGATCACAGAATTGTATCAGTAGCTTTCTGAATAAATACAACTGTTCGTAAATATTGTGTCTTCTCGAATAGCGCGTCATTCGTTTGTTGGCAGTTTTGGATTTATTTCATCTCGTACGTTCCAACATAAACAATGAGCGTTGGCGACTTCACTTTGCGCGGAGATCCGGCAATCCACCGGACTTGATCCGGCGCCGACTTAAGAATTCTCTGCTCTGCCAAATTCTGACGTGATTGTTAAGACTTGAATTGACGTGGTTGGTGACATCTATGATTATGGAGGTCTTATTAATGTCTGACTTAACTCTTTATTTATCATCAGCATTTGAGTTGGTTGGTATTTTTCGACCGCAGCAGGCGTCTCTTTGTTCAGACTTATAGGTAATTACCTACTTTATCTGCATCCAAAGATATCAAAATGTTTAAGGCATTCTTTTAATTAATCTATTTATGTGCTGTTTTCTCTTACTTTACTCATAAATTAAATGCTTCAATACATTTAGTTAAGTCCAATTATCAACCAGTTGACAACATTCTAATCCTAATAAGTTGGAATACGTTTTTCACATTATTGTTTCTCTTAAATTAACTAGTGGTAGCAGTTCTTTCGTTGGCGAAGCCATTAAAAAAATATTGTAACATATTGATGCAAAAAAAGTCCATTGCTCATTCTCATAAACCCGGACCCCAGAAACAGATGCACAATATTATTTATATTACAAGCTAAAAATAAAAGCAGAACTGGCAGCGGCTAAAAATCTAAAACGAAACATTGCTTACGCCAAAGTGTATATTTGTAAATGCAAAATATTTTTGGACGACTGCAAACTTTGGATTTAATTTGCAATATGGCAGACGTTGCTAGTTTGTAAGAGTCCCAACGAAAATAATTAGTTCGTCGTAGATTACTTCCAATATTCTATTTATAAGGGCGTAGGAGTATAATATGTGCGTCATTTCTACTTCCGCTGCGTTTGGCGCCAAACGGAAGTTTTGGTAATGAGACCATGTGTAACAAATAATTAATTAGCTAGGTAGAGAATGCCTCAAAGAGCTTAGAAAAAATCATTAAAAAGTCCCGCTACATTTGTCAAGTTTCAGGTGAAGTTTCTCTCGCAATATTTTTCTTTACCGAAGCGATTAATTTTGAAATCAGTGCTAACTAGTGTCTAGTCATTTCTTGTAGACTTCTTTGTTACTTTTCAGCACTTCATTATTTTAGACTACCTATCTACAAAATATTTTCCGCTTTTTGTTACTTTTAATAGTTTTAATGTCTCTCATTTCCGATGTCTCAAAGTCAATTCATTACTTAGAAAATGCACTCAATTGAACTATATATTAATCTAAAATCCAAAAGGACTGATTAAAAACTGGTTTTTACCACTTAAACACATCTTTTGGGTGCATTTTGAATACAGAACCCATCGTAATCGGAAGGTAGGTATTCGTTCGGATTTGACCAGTTTTAAAGCTTTTATTCTGGTATAATATAAATTACAAAGAAAAATAACGTATGCTTTTAGATTGTCATGTGTATATTGCTGTGATTTAATGGATCCATTAGACGCTCGGTAAATATTTAATTAGCTAACGAAACAATTATCTACGAATCCTTAATTACTAATTGCTTATTACATGACGAGATTCAAAATAATATTATTTTTAAAACCCCTACACATTATTAACAGTCAAGTCATATTTGTTACCTATAATTAATCGGTTCGTAAATGTGTGTATATAACACCCAAAGGCCAGAATTCGTAGATGATAATCATATTAATATCATACCTATCAGCATATTAATGTGTAGCAAGCCAGGGCAACGGAAGAGGATGCATATTGTGCTATTTAAAGCCCACCAACGTTCTAAACAGGGTTTAATTTGAGAATCCACGGCAGGGTAACGCCCTTCTTTTGAAATTTTCACTTCCCGGAACATGTTTCTTCCCGGATTATATCAAACAGGTGGAGAAACCGAAAAATTTGGCATTTACAGCGGAACCGAATTTATAACGCTATCTAATTTGAGTGCTCGGCGATTTAATGTGGAAAATGTTATCCCGGCTGTTAGTTCGAGTTAACACTCTATTGATGAAAATTTTATTAGAATAGTTATTGAAGGAACAAAGTGGCTGTCTATCAACGAACTTTAGGATTTTGAAAGATAAGAAATGCGCCTAATTGTGATTGGCTAGGTGTATCTATCTATATAGAGATATCTAGACTTCCAGAGGAACAATCTAGAGCATTTTGTGACCTTTTTGAATTAGTTGTTTTGTAATCTAATTCTTTAACTAATAGAGTTGCTGGTTCATACGATACGTAAACAGGTTTACGTAGGTCTTCTTCGAATTCGAAATATATTATCACCTTCAATGTCAGCAATATAAAAAAAATAACAATTTATAATTTTCCAGCAGTTTACAACATCATGGCGACGCTAACGGCCGATACATTAATGATATGACCACCATTACATTTACTGTGGACAAGGCGCTATGTAAACATAGAAATTTGGGTGAAATTGATTTACACCGTGTCTCCTTAGGACAGCTGGCGTCACGCTAGTCCAAGTTTGTAATAGGCGACGTAAAACTGTTCAGGAGGACACTGACTTATTATTTTAGTGAAAAAGAAGCAAGCGTGCCAAAGCTCGTTGAATTATGTGATGAATTTCAGTTCCGAAGGTCTTTTTACCTTTTTACGTTACGGAGCCCTTAAAATGTTCTACTTATGAATGTCTTATAAGATGCGAGGGAAATCCGTCGATCCAAATTCAATCCATTTCGTTCATCGCGATACATATTGCTAATTAACAAACAATCCTATAAGCTTTATGGTCCCTTCTGTCGAAGGTTGCTGTGTTAAGATGAAAATATCTACGGCAAGTTGAAAGGGCTTGATGAAAATCACATTTAAGGAGTATTGAGTTTGTGTCCATTTTGAGAATGAAAAGTGAACCTCACAAAATTGGGATCAATTAGGTAAAACACTTATCATGATTTACGAGATAGTTTTTACCTACTTCAATTCCAAATCGTTTATTTTCGCAATCGTTTTCCCGAACACTCATGTTGAAGTTTGTTTAATACGATATCTTTTTCATCTGTCTTGTTTGGATTTGTAATCGAGGCCACATATACGAAGCCATTTTAATAAACAGTATGTAGATGGAGACGTGAGTAGGTAAGTGCCTTCGGAAAATAACTGATAGATTCGGAATTGCAAATGAAAATTTAAAAAGAATTTGTTTGTGTCACTTTTTCTATATTATGGCACTATTAGGTACTGTCGTATACGATTAATGCAGCTTTTTTCTTCAGTTATAAAATTTAATTCTAAGAGCAGATATGTTACCTACTTCTAGCTTATTCTGCGTTTATTAGTATCTACTGAATAACTGAATATTATTAACTCGGAGATCGATTGAAGTTGATCGATAGTATTTATAAAGGAGGATAGTTTTAACTGATCGGTGATCTCTCCCGTATTATTTTAATCCCGGTTCAAATCTAAGTGCGCATCTATTCAACTTCCGTAATAGTCCACAGACTAAGAGAAATGTTTTATTCCTTTGGTGGGTTTATGTTATCTTTTAATTTTAAATTAAAAACTTTTTATTCAATAAATTCTAGAGAGAGAGTTTAATAAACGAATAGTTTATATAAATTTTGTATTAAATAGGTGCATAAAGGTATATTTTACTAAAGCTTTGGAACGTAGAAAAGGGAGCAAATAAGACACACGCCTATTTATTTAATATTCATGTTACACCGAACGTAGACGTCTGAATAACGTTCGAGTTAGACGTCTCAAGTGTATTGGGGCTAATGACGCCGCGAGGGCTCGAAATGCTATTTTAAAATCCAAATTTTCATTCACTCTCGATCGACTATACGCGCGGTGTTTACTGATTTATATGCACAAAAGTAGATTCATAGCATAGAAATGTTTATAACCGCGCTCTGCGTTCCACTTTACGAAAATATACGTCTTGAAAATCGCCTGAAAAATGGGCTGCTGAAATCCGGTTTGCATGCCCCTTGCGGACGGATGTTTGTATACGAGAAAAATATACCTACTTCGGTACGGTACAAAGGTAACTAGTATGTCGGTAATATGGGCCACTTTTTTCCTTATTACGTTCCGGTGCAATATAAGATGGTTTTGTCTATTTTCGTCCACAAGATGGCGTCTTGATTATGTTAGAATTAAATCTAACAACGTTACATATTTCATCTTAAATCTTAACAGCGCTAACGAGTAAATAACGTACCTGCTCGACGCTTTTACGTTCTTAAAAGCTGTTTATCTTTCTCATTGGACAGCGTGAAGCTTTGTCTTAATTTATATGAATTCACGCGCACTGTGGAATTCGCTGAATAAAATTAATTTCGGAACTTATTTTACAGTTTTTCAGGCGAGACGGCGTCATAGCGCTTTCAACGACGTCGATGAACGTACCTAAATGTTTAAATTTAAATATATTGGCGTCGGGCATTCAGCATTCTGTACTTATGTCATTGTTCTAGCACAATAATATTTATTAATATAGACCGCGAAATAATTTCAATTACCACAATTTACAGTATCTGGGAATTATGTCGACTATTCATTTAAAACATCAGCAAGTAGGTTTATAAGTTAGACATTAAAGAGATTGAGTCACCGGACGTCACAAGTTATTGACCTAAAAAAATAATGTTTGTCGTTTGACTTACCTCACATTTTTCAAAAAATAACACTAGGAATTTAAATCTTAGAGGAACGGGAAAAATGCTGTAATAATTTTGATATCAGATCAAATTTTTTATAACACTGATTTACCGGCTTATTGTAACAAAATCATCCTTCTATATTTCGTAATAGATATTTTCATTTTTAAAGTTAGTCAACAAAACAGGTAGGTAGGTTTTTACATGGAGTACCTAGGTACGTGGACTATCACCTTTTATCTTCAAATCGTGGTTTGAACATAAATGTAAAGACAAGACATTAACTGTCGCCGACGATAAATTTTAGAATCGTACTGAATGTATGCAAACATTTATTGTCGCTACCTAGTCTTTCTATCGTACAAACAACTTACAAAATTACATGCATTGTGCTTAACGGCTCATATGAGTTAACGGTTTCTTCCCAGACTGCCGTTCAGAGGGTCCCAGAATCGATTCTACGCGAAGACGAAATGTGAATCATGTGTTTAAAAACTTCTGTTATCAGCCTGGGATTGTGTATTTTGTCTATAGTTACACCTACTAACTGTTGCTAACTAAACTGACGTCTACAGATAAAATATCAAAGCCAGTCTTTTTTTTTAATTGCCATTTTTTTTCTTTGCTATTCAAACTGCCAGCTTCGGTAACCCTTGTTCGTGGCTCGTTTACGGTCATTGTCTGAAACCCGGTCGCGATGCCACCAGACGTAGCCACTGAGCTTACTAATGAGGCCGATAATAGAGTAGCGTGTCTCGTCTCGTATCGGCAGCTTCTCATTGAGAAATAGGTAAGCATAACTCGAACGCTTTTAGATTTAGGCATTAATGTTTGTAACAAACAAACTATTTCGACAACTATAATCTATGATACTCAGTGAAAAAGTAACATTTTATTATAGAAAAAAAAAAATAGTTTTAAAATTGCCTTCCACGTAGAAAAACATACGCGTGTCCTCTTTATAGGGAATACTAGAAATCGCCGGCGGCTCAGCCCGCGTAATTTTCCCGTTTCTGGAATTTCTTTTTGCTGCTCCTCCTATTCATCTTAGCGTGATGTTATATAGCCCATATGCTTCCTCAATAAATGGACTATCTCACACTAAAAGAATTTTTCAAATCGGTCCAGTAGTTCCTGAGATTAGCGCGTTCAAAAACTTTAAACAAACAAACAAACTCTCCAGCTTTATATATTAGTATAGATTAATTATCTGCATATGTTACATTTTTTATATTTGCCTAGTGATCGAAAATGTAGCAAAATTCTATAGAAAATGTATTGTTAAAGCTTGGTTGTAGGTACGACTGTTTTAAAAACGCAGATTTACCACTCCTGTCTATTTCTTGCAATTTAGCTGTTAGCTGAATACATTTCAAAGCAAAACTATACAAATACCTACTCTCAACGTTTGATCTTGGTCTGTTTCAGAAAAAAGTTTATTTTTTGTTTCTATATGTAGGTAGATATGTCTGGCAGCAAAACTTTCTAACCGCTGGTTCATTGATTGATTGCCACTGCTAACATGTTTTAAAAAGCCTAAAAACCCTACAGCCATTCGTTAATACTTTTCGAATAACAATGTGGTTAGTTACTTGTACAGAATTTAAGAGTATTTTAAAGTCGCGATTATGTGATTACACAGTACTGTGCTTACTGTGCGTACTGTACTGTGATTATGTGATTACAGTATTACTTATTACAGGAGATGTGCATTTAAAAATATATATAAACCTGTATAGGTACGATGCTTTCGTCTTAATCTTAACATTTGTCAGAAGGGTTTTTCGCACAAGCAAAACTATAATGACTGTGTCGTAACATAGAGTCAATTTTATAAGTTATCAGCTCCAACGAATTGGAAAGAAATGTAGCGCTAATGTTAGCCTGATTTTTACCTTAGTTATATTTTATGTCTACCTAAGTTAGTGTTTAGTAAACACAAATGCATATTACCTACCTATTTAACTGCATTATAGTGAATCTAATCATCATCATCATCATTGCAACCCATAACTGTCCCACTGCTGGGCTCGGGTCTCCTCTACTAGTGTGAGGGGTCAGTGAATCTAATATCGTACACTAAACAATAAGAAGAATAAGAACAATACATGCAGTACAAAGTATGCTCTAGGTCTCCTCAGTTATGAGGAGAGATCCTTGCTCAATAGTGGGCTGTTAATGGGTTGAAGCCAGGTATATTATACCTATTTTGTTCTGTGTTATATATCGTAGAGAGAGCTAGTAGTGTACCTCACAGTAATCTTATTAAATTAGATCCAATGTCATGTACTAACTAATACATTTTTTAAGCAACTAACCAATCTTATTAAATAATTATAATTTATTAACGTGCTACGAATGTTTGCAAAGTGTGCACAAGTCTTACCACAAGTGGCACTTACAAAACAGCTGTTTAAATTTGACGTAAATTACTTTATACTGTTACATTAGATATTAAACGAATTTGTGTATCAATAGAGAAACGTGGTTAATGTCTTTTACCTCTTGCCTGTTTGTATTTGAATAGTTAGACTCATGATGATACCTACTCTGTTTGCTACGACTTTTTGTACTATTTCTACGTTTTCTACAAGAGCAGAGTATAGCCAGGCTAAGTTGCTAGATTGATTAAGTCTCAACGATACTATGTTGGGATATTAATGATGCTTTTAACAAATGTAGATACATAAATAGCCGAGAAAACAAAATATACTTACATGTTTTATACTAGTTATAGAGTAAGGGTAAGGTTTGCGAGTTTGTATGGAAGAGGCGATTTTCAAAACTACCCGTAATAATCAATTTTTTAATATTTTACCGCAATAGGTAGGTACCTACAGCTTATTCAAAGGCGGGGCGGTTTGCTTGTCATAGATAGATATACTTATGTAGGTTGTTGTATGGAGACTGGGAGGTACCTATTAGATATTATCTTTATGTCTATTTCTATAGGATTTGTCCCAGAATTTAAGTGTAAAATAAGCTTATATTTATAGCTTAAGCAAAAAGCAAAGAGAGATAATGGAATAATGTGGACTTTTGCATGAGGATTTCTTGAATTTGTTGCCAATTTTAGGGAAACGAAAAAAGATTAATAATTATAATATTCATGTCATGGTTATTTTTAATTTTTCAAATTATAAGCTATCTACTTAATACAGAATATTATATATTTTACAGGCATTATTTTATATTTTTGTATGAACATATTATTACCTATAATGTAGTAGGTAAAGTAGGTATGGAAGAAGTAGTTAACAAAAAGACATAAAAAACTAGAAGAAGAAATTTTTAGTACGGTCATCTATTAGGAGAAAAATGTTAGGTAGGTATATTAAACTCTAAAAATGTTTGTTTTGGAGACGACGCGAGTGAAGCATGATACATAAAAGTTGACAGCATTTACCATTTTAACACAAAAATCCCTCGACACACTAAACAACACAATATTCAGTTACTTACGGCGTAAAAGGAACAATTCACTAACTCCAGACGCACCCTTGCGCACACGCACGCTCCAAGCCGTTAAAATTTTAATATAAAAATATCTATCGTATCGGATCATAAAAATATAAATATTTTAGGATCGACCGTTCGCGCAGCACTAAGCCTCGTCTGTCCATTGACGTATTCGTTTCGAACTAAATTCGGTGCAGCGCACTATTCCGCGATTCTGTAAACATCGGAGAGCAACGGTGATGGCGGCCGGCGAACACTGAACTACCTCCCGCGTCCAGCTCCTTCGTCCCGGTCTCGATCCCCAACCACGCCGGGAGGGCCGGGAGACCAACTTACACTGGTAACACCACCGACTTACAAACTTACGTCTTCATTCCTGCTAAACCGTATTCCATCGGGATAAGGACTATTTTCGCAGAACTCGAGTGATTTCCTTAAGTGTGTACGCAATAAGTTCTGTTTTGGGCACACCGTGAGTCAGCCGCGATGAGGAAATGCGTGCAAGTTATAATTTCGGAGCGGCCGACATTGTTTAATGGTTAAATCTAAGCCTTACGTGTTTCCTTCAACAACCGTCGAATGGCTAGAACCATATGCCACCTCTATTAACTCCGCCTTTTTTGTGTAGGTACTTCATCAAGCCAAAATATAGATAGATAGGTACATACCTACATAACATAATTTACAATTATTTATAACACAATTGGTAGGAAAACTAACTAATATATTAAGTTGTGATAATTGCTGCACATGTATGTACTAAATTGTAGTTATCAGTATATAATCTAATCTGCCCTAAGAACTTCCGGCAACATTGTAACGGCATTGGTCCTTTGAAGTACTAAAATAACAGCTTTTTAATTAAATTCAACTGTATGAATAAAATACAACATAGACTCGGTATCAATAAGCATTAAACATCAAAAGATATTGTTAACATAATTAAATAAAAATAACCGCATTAGAAACCTACAAAGTAATAGGAATAGTGTGGAATTTAAGTTTTAATTTAAGTAAAAATAGGAACAGTCCTGTCGCTTCAATTTTGAAATAGATAAATCTACCAAACTATACAATACATTAGACATTATTAACATTCCAACATGAGAAAATAATTCAAACTTCTGAATAAACGATTTTCACTCGACAAACTATTTGGGAAATGATTGATGTTGTCTTTGAAGCATTATTGTTAACTTCACTGTACTTACACCTGTCGTTTCTTTGTTCATCTCGTCTTGTAAAAGACAAACAAACAAGCAGACAGAATATTATAGACTCGAGAACAATGTGCAAAGATTTTGGATTAGTTATAATTTAAAGTTTATAAGGTAGGTAGGTACGTGTTATTAGTTTGACGACAAGTTAAGTATGACGTGTGGTTATAATTATCATCATCGTCGAGTCGCCGTTCAATGAGTCCTGGATTCGATTTCCAGAGAGGTAGAAATTAAATTATAAATTTAAATTTCTTTTTTCTGAATCAGTATAATAAAACAAAAACATAATTATCAAATACACTTATAATAATATACCACGCTAAAATATGAAATAGCGAATCTGTCACTCGTATACATCACTATGACCACTTTATTACAAGTCACTTCACATCACATATACAACTATATTCTGCCACTATTTTATGTAATTAACTAAAAAGCTGAAAATTTATTTTTGTTACTCAGCGTCAACCATTACAGGTTTCGCCTTAACCGTACAATACGGTTAACCGGTTGTCATTTAGCGTTTCTCAGTGCTTCGACCGCCTCGTGCAGCTCTAGACCTTCCATGATGTATAGAAGGTTCTCGACGGAAGCGTCTTCATCATCATCGAACCACAGTTGGAGCATGTTCTTGGCGCGCGCGGGGTCGGTGGCGTTTTCTGTTTCGAAGAACTCTATTTCATCTGGTTTGTAGCCGAGTTTGGCGGCTAACTTCTTCCAGTCGGCGAGCTTGTCGGCCAGCGCGTCGAGTTGACTCGCAGAGATCATGGTGACCCTCGAACGTGCTGTTTTGTCGTCGTCTTCGCCTGTGTTCGTTGTGTCTGGCACCTGTAGATAAAATTTAAAAAAAATTGCAATATTTTTCTTACAATTTGACCTTCAATTAAGTTTTAGGAAAGTATATTATTTTTTTTATTTGATCGTACAGCTCTTGTATGTTATTAATATTCACTGTATATTTCAAAATCATCAGAAACCATTAATAAAAGAATATCTAATAATAATTATCCATTGTTCTATTAACTTTAAATAAAATACCTGTTCTATATCAGTAGTGTCGCCGTCTTTCATGAGATCAGCCTCCATTTGCTCTTCTGAGATTTCTTCTTCCGCTGGTTCCTGTGAAGTTTTTATTAAAAACAAATTAAAATAACTGTTACTCATACTAACTTGTTAGTCATACTCCGGACTAGAAATCCCTGTGTCCCGGGTGGAATGGGCAATCAGCAGAATTATTCCCAGGAAAACTTGAAGATTTCTAGTCGTCATACTCTTAAAGTTAGTTACCAAAAAAATTCTACGTTGTTCTAATTGTTTAGTGTTTTTAAAGAAAGGTATTTTAAACGGTATCTGATGACATTTGATAAAATAAGGTTTTAAATTAATTATAATAATATATTTCTCCTATGATCTCAGTGTTTTTATGTATAGTTATACGTTAATTAGGTAAAAAAGGTACAAAATAAATAATACGGATTATGAGCTACTCGCAAAACACGTAACGTTGTATAATATAGCGTGATAACATACCTGTTTGACAGGCTTGTCGTTAGTGTTAGCGGCGTCGCCGTTGGTGTTGGAGGCCGCCGCGTTCGCCGCCACCTCGCGGGAGATACGCTTTATCTAAACACACAAAAAAAGAATATAAATCATGCTACATTATTTAGGACTCATTATACTAACTACTTATTAAAGTAACTTTATCCTACCGAAAGTTCACTTTATATTTGCTATGTCACGTAAGCCAATTACATATTTGAGTAAAACACTATGATCGAAGGTGCGTACGTACGTACGTGCGTGCGTGCGTGCGTGCCTACATAATTATGTGCGTTCATGCGTACACTTGTGCGTTCGTGCGTACGCTTGTTTCTCCTCTATGTTTGT
>LGAG01000610.1:302090-313800 GCA_001278395.1 Lerema accius | reverse complement strand
CAATATATATATTGAAGTGTATTGAAGTACGGAAGTGTATACACTTCCGTACACCAGAATCGAATCGCTTCTCGCTTTTCATAGTATATAATATCAAATTATAGATTTATATCTCTAGTCAATTATTAAGTTATAGTGGGAAGTGACAGAAAGACAAATGTTTGTCAGTTTGTCTTATATAATTGCATGGGTTTGGTCGATGGATCCCGTAGTTTTCAACATAAGGTACTACCAATCTTTAATTTTCGCACACCACAAATTCTCATCACAAAGCTATGACGGTTTTTCAACATTATTATATTAATATGTACTGGTTTCGCTGATCCCTTGACGTATCTCGACAGCAGCACCACCTACCGGGTCCACCTATGACCCAAAGCCATACTCATGATGGTATTTCAACGTTATTAATAAAATTGTACTGGTTTCAAATTCAAATCATTTATTTCGTCTTAGGAACTAATAGCTCATTTAACGAATGTCAAAACTTACAATATTAATAACATTATAAAAATTAAGAAAATACAATTTTAAAAAAAAGTTCCTAAAGTCTCGTTAGACGACTTGGTCACTTTCACTGGTCCTTTCAAATATGTCGACATTAACACCGGGCCCACCTATGCCTCTAAACCATACTCGGCTCCTCTAAAATAGATAGTTCTGTCGCAGATTCGACGAAGGCATCAAGTTGGATGCGGAGAGCTGGTTCAGCGTGACGCCGGAGAACGTGGCGCGGCACGTCGCCAACAAGACGGCGTGCCACGTCGTGCTCGACGCCTTCTGCGGCGCCGGCGGGAACACTATACAGTTCGCGCGCACTTGCGGGAGAGGTAATGGATAAAAAAGAAAACAAATATATATATTTTTTTCTATTTTTTCTTACTGTATGGATGAATATTTATTTGCGACTAGTGGACCCGCCCTCGCTCCGCTTCGGTAAACCCACGCCAAAACGAAAGTAAAAAAGTAGCCTAAGTTACTCCTTGATACATCAGCTGTCTGCCAGTGAAAGTCCCGTCAAGATCGGTCCAGCCGTTTCAGAGATTAGCCGGATCAAACAAACAGACAGACAGACAGACAAAATTTTTTTAAAATGTCATTTCGGTATGTGTATCGTGTATACATACGTATGCATTTAGTTTAAAGCGGTTATTTTAATATTACAAACAGACACTCCAATTTTATTTATTAGTATAGAATATAGATTGTTATGGTACAGTGGTGTGGATGTCAAATTTTTTATTACCTCACAATTAGCACTTTGTGATATGGCATGTAAAATGTCATTAATATTGACGCCGACTGCTCAACTTCCTTGTCTATGGCCAGTCTAATCGAATCTCAAACAATCTTATCAAGTCTTGACTAAATTTTATGTGTTTGTTCCAGTGATAGCAGTAGACATCGACCCGGCTAAGATAGCCCTGGCTCGTCACAACGCGGCGGTATACGGCGTGGAAGATCGCATTAAATTCATAGTGGGAGACTTCTTTGAACTGGCACCTACTCTCTCTGCTGACATGGTGTTCCTGAGCCCGCCCTGGGGAGGACCGGACTACTCTAGCGTGAGTTATACACCAACACTGTACTACAGTACCTACAGTTTGAGACACAGACACAAACAAAGTTTGATGAGACACATAATTACACGCGTTTGTTTGAGTACTAATTATGCACAGTTTGAGACACATAGGTATTCGCATATACACTTTGTAAAACATTGATACAGTTAAGGGGTAGTAAAATTTAAAGACACAGGCGTAAGACATCTTCGTATATTACGGGTAGGTACGCACGTACGCACGCTTTTAGGCAAGTACGTACGGATGTACACACATGTACGGACACAAGCTCACGCAAGTACTTTATATCCGCATAGACACGTAGACAAATTCACTCGCACACATTTCTCTTTGTCGTTTACACACACACATTGATAAATAATAACTGGGCTTCAGAGTGGACATACATTTACGGACACAACACTGCTATAGACAACAGATTTGTATGACAAATAAATGTCCGTGTTTTAAGTAGCATTGCATTGTACGACAGAACAAAGTGTACGACATAGAGACGATGTTGGAACCGAAGCCGGCGTCGGAACTGATGCGAGCGGCGCAACGAGTGGCCAACAATGTCGCCATGTACCTGCCCAGGAACACGTGCATCGATCAGGTAAGTACAGGACATCAACACAACCCATAACTGTCCCATTGCTGGGCTTAATTCTTCTCTCACAGTGTGTGAGGAATAGGGTTATAGTTCACCATGCTGGCCAAGTGCGGATTAGGAAATAATGTGTGTAATTATTATACTTTTATTTGTATGTAGTTTACATTGAGTGGACTTGTAGTAAATGTTATTAAGAATTATAATTTATAATGTCGTCAGTGACCAACCAACATTAATGGCAGAAAAATATATCCTGTAAAGTATAATCCCTTTAATTTTCAGATATTGGATATAGCTCAAGATGTGGGCGGGTCTGTGGAGATTGAACAGAGTTACTTAGATAGAAGATTCGTTGCAATTACTGCGTACTTTTATTGAATTTTATCGAATTAAATCTAGCAAATGTGTAATGTAACAATATTACTCAAAGTTCATGTGATGAATAGTTGTGGATAATATGTAATTTTGGAGTAATTACGTTAGCAATATGCAGAAAAATACTTAGTGTTTGGATGTCTTTAAAATATGTGTTCAGTGTTGGACACTATCTTAAGTGAGTTCTGTTGTCCATTAATGAACACGTGAATACTAATATTCCTAATATTGGAAAAAAGTACCCATATTAAAGACTACTTCTTTTTAACTTTAACTGTGTTTATTGTATACAGGTGTAAAACATTATAACAGTAATTTCATGTTAAAAATTCATCACCAAGTGGGATTATATTTGGATTTAGTATTAATTTAAAATGTGTAGTTTGTGTCCGACACTAAACAAAAATTCGCGAAATCTAAACTATAGTTTCTTAACGTGTTTTAGAGTTTTCGGTAAGTCGAATCGTTATTAAGATTAATTTTTAAGATTTTTAAAAGGTTGTATTGTGCATCTATCTATTTCTGACTAAGAAATTAACAACCTGTTATATGGTTATTTCCAGCATTTACTTATTATAATTTTTAGACATAAATATATAGTTTTTTTTAGTTTATTTTTATGCAAATGACAAACGTTTATTTTTAAGGAGAATATATGTTCTTTAAGTACATTTAGTTATTAGAACTGTTTGAAATTGTGTTTTATTCAATAATATGCTTCATGAAAAATACTATAGACACAGGAGCTCAAGTAATTATAAGGCATAAATAATTTGTTCCTTTTAAATGTAGCGCATTAAGTATTTGTGAATTGATTAAATGACAACTTTTAAATTAAACATCTAATCTAATGTATAAATTATAAAAGAAAGTTTTCTTGGTCCTCTTTAGGCTGTTTGCTACTAACAAAATTGTAGTAGGTTCTATTTCTGATATTAAAATATATAATGTTACCCAATATGTATTACATTTTAGCTCTATTTTAAGATTACTATGCTATTATTCTTGCATTATATTGAGCTAATACCGTTATGATGTAGCCGTGTATTTTCTTATAGTTACAGTTTGAATTAGATGAATGAGTCAATAAAGATATCGATCAAGCTATTTGCTATTAAAACACGTTTGAAAATAGCACAGATTTAGAAAACCTCACTCTTACACAGTAAGTTTGCTAAAAACTAAATGTCTATGAATATGGTCTGTGGTATGTACTGCTTAAAAATTAATTAGGATATTTGAAAATAGTATTTTATTTCCGAACAATATTTGTAGTCATAAATATTCTATACTCACCCTGATTCCTGAAATTAAACTTTATTTACAGAGGGTAAACTATACACAATATTTTAATAGTTTTAAGATGATTGATTAATTAGTAGAACGACAGCAATAAAAAATATATCAAAGATTAAAGGGACCATTTAATTTGCACCCTTACACCTGAACGTATTAGGGAGGAATTGGGGTAAATAGTTGATAATAACAATATTAATTTGTAGTCTGTGTGTTGTGTAATAAATAATAATAGCAATCGTTTATTTTTAAAGTGCTTATAGACAAGATGTTTTGGCGGTTTTTTTTGTTTATGGTTGAGGTTTATTTTTAATGAATATAATAAAAAAATATGTTCATAGAATTACTAAGTACTATTTAGTGTGTGAGTCCCCGTCTATTAATTGCCCCTTATGTAAACTATGGACCGGTGATGAATGCTACGAAATTGTCTCGTCCATAAGCATCGTATATTTGACTGTTCACTGCATTTATGCTTCATGCACAATATATTATGTATACTTACAAATATACTCTTATAGATTGTGGTACTAAAGGTGTGTAGGCTATGGTATGAAATTTACCGAAACAATACAAAAAAAAATCAGATTGATAATGGCATGAAAATAAACAACCCAATTGGAATATTTTTTCTTTACATATCTAATAATACAATAATCATTGAGTATTTTATCTAACTTTACTTTCGTTTATTTTTGCATCCCCATTCTGATAATAAATAATTATTAACTTTATATAGTTACTAAACTTTAAACTTGGCAATACTTAAAAGTCATTGTTTAAGAGTTTACTGTCTAATTAATTGCTTAATTAGTTTGGCAATGATAATGTTTAGCAATAGGGTGTAATGTGTGACTTTAAGTGTTGTGATCTCTGTACATATTTGTTGATGAAAATAAAATAATTATGTCGACAAATTCTGTTTATTGATGTTATCTTTGTAAAAAATTATGCAGGCCCATACGAGTTTAAACTTTGACGTAGTAAAAAAAATTAATAGAAAAGTGCAGAAAGTAAAATTTGATGTGTCAAAAAAAACCCACATTACCATGTTGTTTGTTAAACTAAAGGAACGTTCAAAGTATTATGTAACGCAATTTTTGACTTCCCCCTCCCCCTCTGTAACGCACCGTAACGTTTTTCTGTACTCTCCCTAAACATTCTGAAACGAAATACCCAATGACCAGCTTTATACCTCGTTTTTTTCGTCGTGATTTAAAAAGTAAACAATCTTAGTGTCTTTTTATTGTTATTATCGATTTTAAAATAAGACAGATACAAAAAAAAAATTAAAGAATAAACATTAATTTACTTTTCAAATCACCACGAAAAAAACGAGGTATACCTAATTTTAGTAATAAAATGTTACATGTTGTTCGATCCGCCTCTCTCTGTAATGCATCATGTTTTATAAGACCCACCTCCCCCAAATTGTGTTACATAATAATTGAATCACCCTTAACATGTCACATGTAAATTGTTAACAGGGTGTCTTAGCTGAATTCTGTGACATTAGCTAACTATATAGTGAGTTGGTCAAACCAAAACAAGACTGAGGTCTAAATTAGTTCAGTTGTTGAAGAGAGGTGTTGAAAATTAAACATGACTTAGTTAATGCAAATTTCCTTATATTTAGCTGACAAATGTTGTCACAGACAAGTGATACTTAACACTATTTTTTATTATTAAAATGGTTGTTTGGCAAATACATCAACAGTTCTATCAAGAGATTATTAGTACTCCACACAGTACTAGTCATTTTACTAATTTTTTTGACTTGTAAGTCAGTTTACTAATTTTTTTGTCATCTATATTTAATTAATCAAACATTTACTTCGGGCGTGAATTTACATCAGATTTAAAAGTTATTTACTAGAATTCAAGTGATTTTAATGTTTTGAGGATTTATATACAAACTGCAAAATTACAAATATCTTTAATAAGGGCCTATGGAATGAAATTATTGTCACTTAAAATTAAAATTGATTAAGTTCTAATCTATTTAAAACTATTCTCTCATTTCTCCTTCTTCATCTTCTTCCTCAGCTCCTCTCACATAGAGAACATTATTACATCTAATTAGGACTTCTCCGAGGTTACCTAAAAAATTCCAAATATGTTAGACAGTACAATTTAATTTGGGTATAATCTTTAATTTAGAGGTCTAGTGTAGCTACCGTTTCGAGCGGAATTGATTAGTAAATCAGGCATAGTTTTGTTTGTTACTAATAGACCTTTATGTAGTTGAATTTTAGGCAGGGAACACTGGCAACAGATGGTGCAGAAGAAAATGTATACATTGTTGGGATATGCTGACAACATAATTAAGGTAGTGTCAGTGTTTCAACGTTATGCTAGACAAGGCAATACCGTCCTAGTAAATGCCCAGGATACTAAAAATGCAATAGCTAATAATAGATAGGTTGTCTCCTATTTAGTTCTGAGTGGAACAGTCGTGTAGTGCACTATAATAATAGTGTTCAGTTTTGGATATTTCTAATTTAGTGATTTGAACAGGTCCTTCTGAATCTTCGCTAATGACTGTCAATATGATTATGTATAAACGCCTCGCTTGTGTCCAAACGCTTCTAACGAATCAAACGCATGCCGTATTTTTCAAAACACTACATCAAAAAACTAACCTGTACAAGAACCATCAACTATTTCTTCGGTATTCGCTAATTGCAGATTCATGTAGCCATCAGTGGAAACTAACAGACCTTTGTATTCATGTCCCCATTTTAATTTGACTAGCACAGACTTTCCTGTTAGACTATTCAGGAAAGGTTTAGGGTTAATGGGCATAGCCGCCGCCATTTTTGAGCTTTTATTCTGAAATTACAAAATACAACCAAATATAGAAACAAATATACTACTTATCGAAGTAAGTAATATTTACACATACGGAAAAAATATTATCCTCACATTTAAAATATTTAAACGTAATTCACAAAAACAAAGCCGCACAGACTAAGGTAGTGTATCAGCACAAAGCCGCTTCGGTGCTTGTTCGTTTAGAAAATGGAAAACAGATTTACAGATTAAAAATTGTTTGCAACTTTGCACAGTTTAAATTACAACTTAAGCTCTATGCCATAGGTTATAAACTATCCAGAACTTTGTTTATGGCTCGGAGTTAGGAGATGCCCCAGACATATAAACATAAGATTGAAAGCCAGATAGGATAGCTGATAAGCTATAGCAAGAAATACAAATAGTGACATTTGAAATTGTTAATGCCTATTGAGAGAATTAGGTGTTTGTGTTCCGTGGGTTGAATAAATGACACAGAGTACCGTACTTTTGATTTCTCTAAGACTTCTAGTCTACCAGGAAAACATGACAATGTAAGAGGCTTTTTTATTTCTTGTGTTAAAAGTGGTGTTCCAACACCACAGACAATTAATAAGACTGAATAAGACGCAGCATAACAATTTTTACTACCACAATGACAACAATAAACAATACTTCTATCTCATTCTCACCCACAGAACGTGAATCATTCTATTGCAGTTTTTCGTTGTGTTGCAACATTCGTGTGAGTGAATATTGTAACACAAAGAAAAACTGCAATAGAATGATTCACGTTCAGTGGGTGAGAAAGAGATAGAAGTATTGTTTATTGTTGTGATGTTGTCACTCATTGTGGTATGTGGTACTAACTTGTGGCAGTAAATCTTATTTATTATATGTGTGTGCTGTGTGATGTAGAAGGATTAGGTGGAATATGTGAGATAGATGCATAATCTTTAAATATTAAATCATAGAATAATAACACATAGTGTTAATTATTATTAATCATAGAATAATAACACATAGTGTTAATTATTCTAAGTATTAAATATTGGAAGCATATTGGAAGTATTTCTAATCAACAACAATATGTAGAAGATAATTAACAAGCAAAAAAGTTAAAAAACTGAAACCCGACTACAAAAAAAACGCTCTAAATAGAAAATATTGATAGAAAACAGTTAGTGAAGATATCAGGACTTTTAAAAAAAAACTTTTTTTTTATTCACGACTTTGGCCTCCAGTCCAGAGGGCGCCATTTGCAATTTTATATAATTTTATGTAGCTTATAACCAGCGGAATTACAAGACGCTTCTAATGATACCCCACTTAACAAATTATAACCAGTAGTTTGGGGAGTAGGGGGAACAGACTGATGACCATTCATACATACTTACCGGTCAAAATCATAACCCTCGTTTTGGCTTCGCTTTGTTTTTTAGTCTGGTAAAAATAATACGAAATAACGAGGCAAAAAGTTGGACATGAATACATGTCCACTCCACGGGCTAGTCTACCAGGAAAACATAATAATGTAAGAGTTTTTTTATTATTTCTTGTGAAGAAAGATTACGATGCATAATTGGATGGAAGTGATCTACGGACAGTTTACGTATGAATGCAAAAAGTTGGACATGAATTCATGTCCACGGGCTTTTAGAGGATTTTTGAGACACCTAGTCTACTAGGACAACATAATAATGTAAGAGTAGGCTTTTTTTTTCTTGTGCTATAAGTGGTGTGCCAACACCTTGTTATTTATATGTCTGTGGCCAACACGAATTTCTTTTAAGTAGGTATAAATATAAAGAAGGATTAGGTTGTGTAAGATAGATAGATGCATAAGGGTCATTTCACATGGGAATGGCAGCGGCGCGGCGAGCACTTTCAGTGTAAAATAATTTTGAACTTTATCTACATAGTTAAAGAGACCAAAATCGCTTGAGATGCTCGAAAAGAGCGCGTGGACGCCCGCGGTGCTTTAAAAAAATGAAACGGAACATCGATGTGCGACACGGAAGAAAGAAGTAAGTATACAGATACATTCCTTGCTCTGTGAGGTGCGGTGGTTAAAAATGAAACGAAATATCGAGGCAAAAAGTTGGACATGATCATGTCCACGGGCTTTTAGACAGATTTTAAGACACCTAGTCTACTAGGACAACATAATAATGTAAGAGGAGGTTTTTTATTTCTTGTTATGTGGTGTGCCGATTTTTTTTTAAGTAGTTATAAAGAAGGATTAGGTTGAATATGTGAGATAGATGAATAATATTGGAAGTGATAGAATCTACCACTGTACGTAGATACTTAAAAATGAAACGAAACATCGAGGCAAGAAGTTGGACATGAATTCATGTCCACGGGCGTTTAGAGGGACTTTATGATTCCCTAAGACTTCTCGTCTACCAGGAAAACATGAAAATGTAAGAACCAACACGAATTTCTTTTATGCATATAGAAGGATTTTTAAAAGTGGTATACAAAACCAACACGACTTTCTTTACTTTAATGGATATAGATTGTTAACTAGGAAAACAAGTGAAGCAGTAACAAAAGAAAACATCTCATACATTTTTAAGTACTTTATTATCATGGTATTACAATACAATAATCATAATCACAAATCTGACAGTACAGAACTTCTACTTTACTTAAATAGTAAAAACAAATCAATGCAGCAAGGACAACATTCAAACAATGGCTTGAATTTGGAATTTAATATAAATACCTATAATCAATTAAGAGTTAAGCTTCAATACACTGGAATGTTAGTGTCATAGCATCTTTAACAGTACTATATTAATATTTACATTAAAATAGAATACCTTATTGCGTAAAATCAGCACATTTTTTTAATACACAGATTATATCAAACTAGACTTACGGCCTTTATAGAATCAAGAATATGTTGCTAGGGCTAATAGCGTCAAGTTCCGAATTGATTACACAATAATGCATTTAAATATGAATAAATACTTTCCATTTATAATTACAACATTTATTAACTTGATTACAACACTACCTAACTGAAATGCTATAATACTAAACCTTATTCTCAATAAAGCAAAAACATTGTGAGAATATCCTTAAGGTTATAAACCTTAAGGAGGTTTTATTTACATAATCATCGGCAGCAACTATAATTATAATAGTAGAATTCAAACTATACACGATATAAATTATGATAGCATTACTTAAATCTCACTTGCCGTCCCCACTGTTACTTCTACTGGCATCCTTGAAGAGAGCATCCAGGGCCGCCAGCTGAGCCCTAGAGAGCTTCGCCCCCTTCATATCTAACACCTTATGAAACTCAACCACTGTCCCCTCCGGTAATAACTGCACAAATTGACTCACAAACCCTTCCAAATTCCCCTCCAACGGTGCCATTACTAACTTCAAAATCATCTCAGCTTTCGTCATTAACCTAATCACTATTTTCGTGTACGTCGCCGGCGCCGCGCGTTTGACTTGTGAGCCGATAGATGGCAGCTCTAGTAACGCAGTTTTCAACATATGGGTGTCTAGTAGCAGTTGTTCCGCCCCAGCTGTTGACAGCGGTTTGCATCTATACACATTTTGGATTAGCTTCGGTATAAAGGAGCTCGCGAATCGTATACAAAACTGGGTGAAGTACTTCCTCGATGAGGCGAGATGGTCGCGTAACGCAGGTACTGAATTATTTAGGTGCATCACGATTTGTGTGACGTAGGAACTTTGGTCGCCGACTGTGTCGACGTGTATCCAGGGTATTCTTGTCATGGCCTGCAGGGCAGGTTCGCAGGCTAGCTCTAGATCGTGTACTAGTAGCTGGATACAGTCACCGATGGTTTTGTGGAAGAGGTCTTGTTCGGGCGCCAGATCTATTTTGTCGGCGAGTCCGGGCGCCACCTTTTCTTTTAGCTTCTGTTCGAGATGCACGGTAGTCTCCAGACAATACTCTGCGGTCGTTATGACGCTTGTTATTTTCGCTATCTCCTGTTTTGTGTACCTGTGGGGTGAGATTTATTTGAATAAAAATTTGCAAGTCTAGCGCCATCTCTTAGTAAGTTTAGGTACTAATACCGTAGTGACTATTCTTCTCACCTGGCGGCGCTAGTGTCGTCTCTCAACAGGGTGTGCAGGTTGGTGACGAGGTGTGTGAGTGGCACCGCCCCGCCCCCCGCCGCGCCGCTCCCCCGCGGCAGCGCTGCCTGCAGGACTCCGCTCGCATACTCTCGGAGGTACTTTTGGAACACCCCCGCTAGTTCTGCGAACAACATTGGTGAAGGATTTCAAGTCATGTGTTTAAATAGAAAAAAAAATGAGTATCTCACACTGTCTAAAGACGGGTTCAATGACACCTTACACGTTGAAATCTCTCAAACCACTTAAGCTGTAAAACGTGCTAAAGAATCGGACACACACACATACGCTCGAAAAACATTTCCCTTCATGCGCAGTCGGTTAAAAACATCGCTAAGACCTCCCAGTTACCTAGCATAGGCTCGCCGGTAGTCAGCCGCGCACATTGCGCCAAACACTTCTTGTAGAATAGGAAGAGGTCGGCACAGGACGCGATGACGGCGCCGCTGCCGCTGCCCGCGCCCGCCTCGCTGCCCGGCGACACCGAGCGCGCGTCCTGGAATATACGAACAACGCCATCTATTAGCCGAGTTTGGAACTTATTGCATTGAACGCCATCTATTATTCGAGTTCGGTACTTATCGCATTGAACGACATCTATTAGTGAAGTTTGGTACTTATTATTGCATTGAACGCCATCTATTACTCGAGTTTGGTACTTATTGCATTGAACGCCATCTATTACTCGAGTTTGGTACTTATTAAACTCGTTACTTCGACAATCATTGTAATGCAATCTAAATAGCATGGCCAGGGATCATGAGAAATTTGTAAAAATAGTAAATAGCTAGCTAAAAATACGTACGTGTTTTACAGCAAAGAATTTGTAGACTGTATTTGATACTGGGCGATAAAAAAATTATAACAGCGCGTCCTACACCAAAATATGCGTACAGCGCCATCTCTTGATTGGAAATGGTACTTTAAACATTACAGTAAGGTG
>LGAG01000610.1:285118-302038 GCA_001278395.1 Lerema accius | reverse complement strand
AACTCTACAATCTCTAAGATTATGTGACAATGTCCCCACACCAGGTTTTTTCTATCAAATAATAGTGGAAAGAGCAACTTACATCTTGGTTATCATCATCAAATAGATCCTTCTCGGGAGCATTATCGACAGTTTCGACGTTTTCAGATCCCAGTTCAGTACCTGAAAATGATCATAATTTGTCCTTCAAATATCACGTATTATAGTATTCACATATTGTTGTCTAAGTTTAAGATTTGTTCCAATCCACCTTAATCACGCTTATTTCTACTTCTACCGTCAGGCAAAGGGAAACAACCTTTGAGGTATCATGCTTGGGGAGAGACCAAGTTTCGACTGATAAATGTTTGGAACTTTTATTAAACTTTTACAACATGAGTCAGTCGTGACGTCACTGTACAACAGAAGGTTTCAACTGACCGACAAACCGCTTATGCAGCAGCAGCTCGAAGGCAGCAGTCTTCTGGATTGCATAGAGCAGCAGCTTGACGTCGAGCTCGCCGCGCCGCGCCGACAGCAGCTCGCTCAGCATCGCGCGCGTCCTCTAAAATAAAAAACCACATTATGCTTAATATTTTTGGAGGTTGGGTGAGCTGCAATAAAAAAAAATTACAGCCTATACTACTGCCTCAGTCGAGACGACTTTAAGGATAATATTACAATGTTGAAATCCGTCAAGACCTTTAGTGATACAATAGTTTCGCCATCAACCAACAGATGTCGCTAGCTCACCTTGCAGAAGTGATGCGCGATCCGCTCACTGAGCCGCCAGGTGGGCGGGAACACGCTGGCCAGTGACTCCTCGAAGGCCAGCAGGTGTCTCTTGAGCCAGGCGTACCGCCGCTCCACGTGCGCCAACCACGCACACTCTTGCTCCGGAGAGAATAGGTGCTCGTACTCCTGTTGGGTTGTATTGGCTTTAGATTTTGACGTTTGTTAAGTGAGCTTTTAGTTCCTAAGACGAAATAAATGATTTGAATTGGAATTTTGCATTTACTCGAATTGATAGTGTAGTGGTTAGAACGTTAGTCTTTCGAACAGGAGTTCAAAATTCAAACTCCTCAGCATGCAGCTCAATTTTGAAAACTTATGCGTGTATTAAATACTAATTATCACTTGCTACGGTAAAGGAAATTATTGTGAGGAAACCTGCATACCTGAGAGTTCTCCATAAAGTTCTCAAAGCTGTGTGAAGTCTGCCGATTCGCACTATTACTTATTTTTACTAAGGCAAACCAAAGAGGTGTAGAAAGAACGTTTAATGTTTGTGTATTAATATAGACTTATTAGTTACCTGTAATTGTGTAGCGACAAACCAGTCGAGTAGGTCGCGTTTGAGTTGCGGCTCCAACGCGTCGACAACTCCGCACGCCTCCGCTAGGGTGCGCTGCGATATGCTGCTCTTGTTCGCGGGACCTAGACACACAAACACACACACATATGATCAAACACTAGAGGTTCCCAAACAGCAAAAATTATGTAACATATGTCATTCCCACAATGATTACAAATCTGATGAATATAGTGCATGCAAATAAAATGGATATACCAACATACATAAACAGGCAGTTGAATATTTAGACATTCTATCATCCCCCTCCCTCTTATTTCCTGTAACTTCTTTAGGAGTTAGGAGCAAAAAATTTTTATCTTCTTATTTCTTCTTTTGTTTTACCTGTGAAAGCCTCCTTGAAGTCAGCAAGTATCTGTGTGGCCAACTGTTGCCGTATGGCTAAAACTTCGTCTCTTAGGGCACTCAATTCCCCAATGTCACGGTAACACTCCAAATGCTGCAATACCTGAATACAACATTAAAACTCTTTAAGTATTGCCTGAATTGTAAGATAAAGTTAAGGAACTGCTATAGGTATTATAGTGATATTTTTTTATGAAACCTTTTAAATCACGACGAAAAAACGAAGTATACATACACACAGAAAACTTTATTCCTTTCTAGTACTATCCAGTATTAAAGGTGAAATAAGATATGCTGAGACTATTAAGTTACCTCCATGATAGCTTGCAGCGGCAACACTAGCTCTTTGTATCGGCGACGGGTAGCTAGTCCTCGCAACGACGCCACACCCCCAACTAACATGTGGAGATGGTTGAGAGCTGTAATAGCACTTGTCAGGTTCCACTTGGCGCAATCCAGCTGTTTGATCTCCAGCGTTATCTCACGGACCATTGACTCACTTCGTTCTGCTTTTTTGTTTATATCTGCCACCTGGATTTTAATGTGAATTGTTTTGTAAGTAACAATGAATTGTGTTTTACATTCACTTATCAATATTTATCTACTTGGTCATAATATGAGCGATAGCTTTATCCTTTCATTTAAATTAAACACTAATAAATTTAAAATATGTGTAATATCTATTACTCATTACAAAAAGTTAAGATCAAAAATTAAGTGCCAATTATATGCAGGTTTGTTAGTTTTCAAATACAATGTTCATTCATGTATAAATAACTTGAGTTTCTATATTTAAAAAAAGTGTCTGTACTCAATAGACCTGTAATGCAAGCTCTGAGATGCACCGTCGGGCATCCATGAGGGCTTCATGACCGGCTTGTCTCTGTGCGTGCTGCGCGCGCACCAGCCGCCTGATGTCGTGCTGTACGCCCTCTAGCTGGTACTCACATCGCGCCGCTGCACTCTCCACTCCAGACAGAGACTGCTCCGTCGGAAACAGCCGGTTGATGTAGGATACTGCGTCAAACTGTATAAAGATTTTTGTGAACATCGTTGCTACCGAAATCTATGCCAAATCTGAATATGTGGGGTAAAGGATATTGTTTTATAATCAACTGACTATGACAGCACTGAAATTTAGAATCAAATGAGCCGGAAGACTACGGCTTTAGCACCTCCTATTGTAAGAGGAGGGAGACCTAAACTCAACAGTCA
Source organism: Lerema accius (assembly GCA_001278395.1). NCBI lineage: Eukaryota > Metazoa > Arthropoda > Insecta > Lepidoptera > Hesperiidae > Lerema > Lerema accius. Next base: position 299,127 of record LGAG01000610.1, on the reverse strand, counting down.
AATAATTATGTATTGATAGACTTTTCATGTTTAGATAAAATAGAAATCGTATATACGTCGTCACTGTCGAACTGTTCTGTTCCACCCATTAATTCATCGATTCTGCTCATTACAGACGCTGGTAAATTTAGTTGCACGTCGGGTCCACTGTCCTTATCATCCAAAATGTCACTAGAATCCATTTTGTAGAATTAAATGTAAAGAAACTAATTTAAATTCACGATTCATAAAATTCCAACAACAAAATCAACAAAACAACATTGCCAAGTAGTCTTTGGCCAACCACGAACGTCAACTTAAGCCAAATATTCGCTGTCATCATTGACATTAACTGACCAAAATCATAGAGCATACAGATTCCAAGAAATATCTATTTAATTTAATGGTAGCGCACACTATTCACTCAGTGGGTCATAGAATATTACGGTATTTTGCGGTAATTTTAACCAAGAAACCTGTATTTATATTTCCAACTGTACATATTTATATATCAATTATTAATTATAATATCCGAGTAATCAATTAGTATAATTTGGTGTCGTGTTGTGTGATGATACAACACAATTTTTTTCCTGTCTACAGCTACTCTGTGCAAATTACATATTAATTGGCTGTATGGATTTTTTTATCGTATTCGATCTGTACTACCTAGTTTGTGCGTATTCGCCTATGGCTTGACTGACTCGCCTTGTTGTTTGTTTGATAATTTATGGGGCATCAGAGAAGCGAGCAACAGAGAAAAGCATAAATTAAGTCGTAGATACATTTATATCTTTCGAATTCGCACCAGTCTAACGCTAGCATATTAGGCTAGGACTTGGAAAGAATGGCTACTCTGGAGGACAAAATTCTTGGAGAGAAATTGCAGATTTACTGCAGTAGCAGTGAAGACGAAGGGGGTTCAGACGATGAAGACAGTCGTAGTGGTGATGAAGAGGGCAACACGCTTAAAGCTGCAGCACCAGCTACTGCCGAACTCCCGCCAATCAACAGTTGGTCTGGATCTGCCAGCAACACAGGACCGAAGGGAGTGCTCGAAGACTGGAGAAGATTTAAGCAGTTGGAGGCCGAAAACCGTGCTGAAATGGAGAAAGAGCGCATAGCACTGGCGAAAAAACTTACTATGTCAGTCAAGACGCAGCAAGAGGAAGATAAAGCTAAAGAAATCGAAGAATTAGAAGATGAACTCAGTGAACTGATGGACGAAGGATTTTTGATGAAATATCAGCAACAGAGAATGCAGGAGTTGATGGCGCAGTTACAGAAGACCCCAAAATTCGGTAAGGTCATAACTCTCGAGACTAAGGACGACTTTTTAAATGCTATTGATAAGGAAGATCCAAAAGTGACTGTTATTATCCATATTTACAACCAAAAAGTGAATGCATGTGTTGCAATGGATGGTTGCTTCCATGTGTTAGCTACAGAATACCCAGTGATTAAGTTTTGCCGCATAGCAGCAGATGTTGCTGGCCTCAGCAGTCATTTCCGTGTTGATGGTGTACCGGCCTTGTTAGTATATAAAGGGGGTCAAGTTATCGGCAACTTTGTTCAGTTAGCCACTGAGCTAGGGAATGATTTTTATGCTACTGACGTGGAGAGGTTTTTAATTGAGTATGGTATGCTGCCAGAAAATTAATTATATAATAATTTTATTTTATAAGTTATAAATGTGTGTATGATTGTTGTATGTAACTAATTATACAATGACATCATAGCAAGCTGTAAACAGTAGTAAATGAGAATTAGGTTTAGAAGTGGTTTGTGTGCTAGTTATACAAAATTTTTATTGAAATATTTTATGATTGTGACCTTATGCCCTAAATTAAGCTAATCTAATTTTATTATACTTCCTTGCATTTGATAGATCTTATCAAATATTATTATATTGAGTTTGTATTTTTATTTATTTATTTATTATAATGTGTAGAAATAAAAAAAAATCTAAATATTCTGACCACTGCTGTGCAGTTCCCAAGATACTGGTAGAATTTATTTATGAGCTAGTATCATGAATGCTAGTTTATTTAAATTATAATTTGTGTATTTATTTTGTTTGCCTCCAAAACGCACTGCACTTCTGTGCAGAACATAGTACTTTGTACCATTCTTAAAAGTAGCGTGTTTAAGGCAATCAAATAAGCAGTTTTAAACAGATTTTAAAATCCTCTATGTACCTATATAATTTCTATTGATTTAAATTACATGCATTTTATAAATAATTTATTGTATTACTTTAAATTGAAAATTGGGAGTATCCATTATGCAAATGTAGTGGTAAATGCAGATTTACGAAAGATAATAATTTTATATTCAAGTGTATAAATCTAGACTAGTTCTCCAATTGATGTGTTAGTTTCATAAAAAGTTCCATGATTCGCCCACGCGTGCGTCAATTGAGAGGAATTTGTGCTGGATTGTTTTTGTGATCTTTACGAAATTACAGCATGTAGAGGCAAAAGAGTTTTTTTTTAGATTATTTTTTTCATGTAATTCTTTTAATGGTATTAGATTAGGATATGTTACAGAATTTTCCATTTATATTATATTTTCCTGCTTTGAATTAAACTTAATTTCTGTAACATTAAAATACCTCTTCTCTTGTAATTCTGACTTTACGATCATTGCAGTATTAGTATCAGTAAGTAATGTGTGGTTTTGAACTAGGTACTTATTCAGTTCACTAATCTGTACATTAAGTTCTAAGTTAATTTTAGGTGATTATGGTTTATTTTTAGTAAAATATATAAACCTACTGTTGTTGTGTCCAATGAATTTAATTGTATTAATTTACAAATTCAGTATAAATTCATTCATAAAATGCCTTAACTAAGATTTTCCTTTCTTTGTTATTGTTATTTCATTTGAGTTTTTTATCTTACTAGAAATCAAACTTCAGTTACTTTGGGTTTTGAATCTTCAAAACCTAACATGTAACCCTCTCAATGATAGAATCTTTCCATCAAACTATTCATCATCAGATTCTAAAAAGGAAAGCTACAAGTGCTCTGGCTAGATACAAAAAATGTGTAACTGTTTATAAACGCCACTTGTACACTAGTTCATTTGGTTGTAAAAGTATTTTCGTCGATTGCTTCCGTCTGTACAACACAAAGACGACGTCAGTATACATCTCAACCTTGAAATTCACATTACAATTGCGAATTTCGCGATCTTTTTTCATACATCTTTCATCATATTGTTATTGTAATTAGCATTTACAGTTGCAAAATGAAGTGTTCTGTAGGTTTAAAATCCGCCTACTGGTGCTTAATTTATCCTGCATTTTAAAATTAAATTTGTATTTTAAGGAAAATAAATTATTTTTGTTCGCAATTTAAATCATTGTTTCATTTTATTGAATCTATATTACAAAAACCAGGAAAATACTTTTCAATTATTTATTTTAAGAGATTGCTTTAAAAATAAACAGTACATTACAATCTTATTTCTAGCACTTACGCGTATTAAACCTATGTTTATAACATTGCTTACATGAAGAGACAAAATATTTAGTAACATTTTATATAAATGGTTTGTTCCAAATTTTTGAGAAAGTATATTATAAATGTATATCAAAATGTTAACTTATTGTGGGTATAACTTTAATATTGAATATTTGTTTAACAGATTATGATATTCTAATACAGTTCTTTAAAAGAGTAGATTTGATTTCTGAGGGTGTCATTTCCAAATGTAACATTATATTTTATAGAATTACAGGATCATTACTTATAATAATTTAAGTTTAAATATACTTATTCTACTCACATACAATTATTAATGAATCAATTTTGAAATACAAGACTTACATCTCTTATTTTTTAGCTAATAGTAAATTTGAGTTTAAGTAGACAGTATATTTGATAGTTCTTTCCAGTTTTTTGTGTGTAAAATTGTATCTATTTTATCTGAACATATTTAATTTACTTAATGATAATTTAATAACTTCACAGTAACTGTAGCTGTAACAGCAAACAGAGATATAAGAATCAATTGGATTTAGAAACTTAGATTCAATTTGCATATTATAATCATCACACTTTTGGGGAGGCCATTTCTTAGTTATGTATTTGTATTCATACTCATTACCTAGGAATTAACCAGCATTTCTGATAACACAAATAGTCACTTACACACTCAGTCCCGCGCTCAGATTTGTTCAAGCACGCGTTTTAGAATCTTTAACCGCTACAATAATTCAATAGTCGCAGACTTGCTATAGCGCATGCGTTTAGGCTTAATGGGTTCAACTCCATCATCCTCTTCTATTATTTCCATGTCGCTGTCACTGTCTTGTGTCGTTGACGGTCCCGGTTTGGGCTCAGATCCGTTGGCACCGTTTGCTGATTTTTCCTCCTTCGGAGCTGGCATTGGTGCATCCGTGTCAGTCACCAAACGCCAAGACTTTTCCTCCTCTTGATGCTGCATTATAACTCTCACTTCATAGTTTTGTAGGAAGTCATCAACGATCAACGCACAGCTGTCTGTTATACCGATTTGTTCCAGTGTCTTGTCATTGTTGTGATCTGTTTCTCCGGGCTCTGAGGACAGCACGACTAGGCCTTTGCCCTCGACTGTAGCGTCTGGAGCCTGCATGTTGAGACCATCTTTGAGGGCGCCAGTTAAATCCTTGAGGGTCAACTGCTTCAAGTTACAGGCGAGCCCTACCTCAGGTTTAGGGGTGCATACGTAGCATTTTGGATTTGGTGCAGTGAGTGCTGAAAAAAAAAAATGATATATTTAAGCTCCTATCTTGTAATGCTACCAATTATAATTGAAAACAAACTATATTTTTTTCATATTTACAACTATATTTAACTATATTAAATCGTATCTGCAACAATTTCTAGATATTCAATATACATAATTGGAGTGTTGTACATGTCTTACTAACTTCAATCTGAGCAAGAACTAATATTCATAGAGCTTGTATGTCAACACTCTTTGGAGCGCAAATATTGACTACCCTTGCCTTAAGAGCTTGTTTCTTACTCTTCTCATTAGGTTATTAGGTTATGTTACTCACTCTTCTCAGGTACGAACAGCTGACCGCGGTGGTTAACCTTAGGCCGCAGATACACGCTGGTAGCGGCTTGCACCTCCCCACGGAGTACGGTCTGCNCCCGCCACTATGGCGTTCGCTGTCGCTATGGCAGGTATTATGTTGCCCGCCATCGCTGGAATAACACTCACACTTTACACTACTGGGTTCGGAAAGGTTTCTCAAAAGCGTGGGGGTATTTATGCCGTTACAAAACTGTACCTTGGAAGATGCAATGTGTCTGCATAGTTTTCTTATAGAATTGATAATGCAATTATATTTTTTATAATAGTGGTCACTCTACACTACCAATTCGGTTACAAGTCAGTAAGCCATATCGGATAACAGATTATTATTATTATCATTTGGGCAGTGCACAACATACCTTTGTTACCTTATATAAGTATAATAATAGACGTATAATAAAAAATACAGTCTCTTACATTTGATCTCGAAGCGAGACTTTCGCGCTATACCAAAGATGTGTGAGCGTAAGTTGGCGCATGCGGTAACAAAGTCCATAGCACTTTTGTCATCCTTGTCCCACACTAAGTGGTCTCCTTCAGGCCTTTTTGCCAGCTCCTCTTGCAAGGCCTTACAGCTGGCTGAGAACACCTGTAAATAAGAAATTATCTATTAGAAAAATTTCTTAAAAACCATATATTTTTTTTATAATTATTACTTTCAATATAAACAATTAAGTGAATTAAGTAAGTAGTATAATACTTGTGACTGGTAATGAAGAGTACTTCTGCGCTTTAAGGGGTCTAAAGCACTGCTTAAAGCAAAATCAAAGGAACTTAAGAGTATTTATATAGACTATTATTCACAAATTGTTTTTGTAAATTTGTGCTGGCAAACTCAGGCTACTACAATAGACTACACTGCTACAAAGTAACTCATAATGAAAATTTAATAAATAATTACTACTAACCTGCACACATTCCTGAACAGACCATACTCGTTGGTCTGGCAAGCCTGTATGCTGCGTCGTTTCTTCAGCTGTCGCCGGCAACTCATCCCAATCTAGCGGCACAGGCTGCCTACGTCGTTTCCAAAGATTCTCCATAGTGAGTAGGTAACGAATATCATCTCCGAATAGCTTTGAGAATAGTTTCTTTGGGTCGTAATTAGTTTCAGCGGCCCATGCTCTGGTACTCTTTCTTTGTACATTTCCTGCATCGGTCCCTTCTGATGTCAGAGCAGTAGCTCCTGCGTCTCCAGCTGCCTCCGGATCAGCTGTATCGGGACTGACATCCTGGTCAGGATCCAATTCACCAAACAGCTGGTTAAAGAGATGTTTGGCCCAGACTATGCAATGAATGGGCTCTGATGGAGTGTTACGAATTGTACATCCCGGGAAAGTCTTTTGGCGAGCTTTTGGCTGGCATTCGTAACATTGAGAGATGCCTTTTTTTATCAGTTCCACCTGTAAAGTTAAGAAAGTTAAGCTATTTTTGTATCTGCAAAAACAAACTTAAGATGTCTATCTTCAATCAAACATTATAAGACACAAATTTAAATTGTGACAAATTTGACAATAAAACATTTGGTTCTAGGAGTGCAACATTAAAAAAATTATACAATACTTGTAATTTGTAAGTTATATAAACTCATTGATATCATTACCCAACCGCACCAAAAAGAGGGATATGTTTTTATATACGTAACATTTTTTGGCACACTCTACTGCTCAAATGGCTGGTGGATTTCAACAAATGAGGCATCCATTGTGAGAGTGACATACATACATGATTTTTAGGTGGGGATTTTTGCTTTTGTTTGTAAATTACTAGTTATCATACTTGTATATTGTGCGTAATTGCAATTATATAATAATTGTATACCTGTCCAGCATAACCTGCAGTTCCAGTCTCAACGAGAGGAACATTGGCGGCCAGACACATTCTGTTCACATGGTTTCTGGCTGCGAGGTTGTCCAACGCATTCATCACCACATTGAACTGCTTAAAGTAATTCACTCCATAATCATTACTGTAATCAAACAAACATTTCATTTATTATTATACCTGCCAAGCAATGGATGGTTGTTATAATAAATGAAGTAAAGTATTAGAGTATAACCATTTGATTTGTATTTACAATTTAATTTTTATTACTAATTAAATTAATAATTTATGTGTTTGTAATTGCTTTTCTGATTTGATTTCTCATTTACATAGAAACAATACAGAGATAATCTAGAACAGTAGTTATATTACATACTTAACAATATTTGAAAACAAGTTAAATAAATGATTACCTAATAACACTGTCGTGATGTGCAATGATGTTCACATTGGGGTTGAAGCTCAGGGCGCTTTCCTTTGCTACCTGTGCCTTAGACTTTCCCACATGCTCCTTGTGGAACAAAAACTGGCGGTTCAGATTGCTTACGTCAATAGTGTCAAGGTCGATCTAAAATAAACAATACACGTAAAAATAAGGCGCATTTAATGATTACGGTAATTATTAATTCATACAAACAAAACATACGATTTCGATGTACGGAAAGCCGGTCAAAACGAGGTTTTTCAGAATCTCACAACCTATACCGCCGGCACCGACAACTAATATCTTTGAATTGGCAATCGCCTCAGACAATTTCTCGTCAAATACGCCGGCCACGCGCGCGACCATGTTGATTTTACTTATATTACGATTTTTAAAGTAAAATATTAATTGAACGGTAAACGATTTATTGAACAAGACAAAAATCACTAATGTCGCATCGCTTGTATCTGTCAAAATTGGCGTCAGGTATCACAGATTACAAAGAGTATAGAGAAAATTATCTATAGGCTATATTTCTCTTCACTTTTCGTTTTTTGGCCTAACCACAGAGTAAAAATGTATATGGTCTGCGAACACTTAACTATAAATTGTAACTGTGTACTTTGGTCTTCCGATTACAATTATTTTACTATAGAAGCCTTAAAATACTCTGAGTACATTTGACGGACTAAACGCAACATGCGCAGCGTATACGGATTCTCCTATTGGCACATTTAAGATCAGAGCAGTTTGGTAAGTTCATGCGAATTGCGATCGTCCCACGTCTCTCTTTGGTATTTGTCGGCCAATAAAATAAAAAAAATCATGAACCTAAATTCTATTGATTATAAATTTATAATTATGTATAAATTACTACGAAATTCACGACATTTTTATGTTTTTGACTCGCTAATTTTTTCGTCTAGGCCGCACTAGGGTTAAGTCTGCATTTTGTCTTATAACATATTAATCCATTAATCCATTCCTTAAATATTTTTTAGTAACCCCCAAATTCTCCATACCTTCATTTCATAGATAGAATTTTATGGATACGATACACTAATAAGACAAAGTTATTTTCGAGCTAAATCCAATATTCCATCCAATCCAATATCTTTATTCACTTTTAAGGCACTCGTCGATTCAGACATTAACTTTTATGGAATAATTTATCTTCGGTTCGATGTAATATCGTTAAAGTAATGATCATAATGTAGCTCTACATCAGCACGACTGTGGTTATACGATAAAATAGTTGGTGAAAATGGTTTATACTAAAATTGCTCTTAACTTTATGACGCTTGACGACATTGAAATCATTTATTTTTACATCACATTTAAAAGGTCTAAGTAGGTACATTTTGGTCTTTGGTTAACCTAAAACGTCGGTATTTATCAACTATCGAAAAGTTATCTGATCGCATGTAGAGCTAAGCTTCTAATACTACACGAACATGCCTTAACTCTACAGGCTCTAACTTCACAAACTCTACATCTTGTATCATAGCATTACCATCTATCTACTTACTCACACATAACAAGATAATTTCAGCAGAGCCTATGAGAGAGAGACTATGAGTACCGAATTTACTTTAGCCCTCAAAGGTGAATACTTATCTTACATTGCAATATTGCTGATATTTACTAATTTTCTATTTTTAAAACTTACTTTAATTTATGTAGGTACAACACGATACGATATTGCGTACAATAAACAAAACGAGCCATATCATTTAATTTTGTGTGGTGAGAGCAATCAAATAAAGGAGTTTCGTCAATTCCCTGTAAACCATTTTACTTTGGCCCGCGGTCTCGTAATGAATACGAGACCCACGGGATCTAATTACGTTTGATAATCATGGGAGCCGACATTTTGCACGTTTGTTTAAACAGCTTACGTAAGCAAAATGCATTAACCTAAGAGTATCACAATGCCAACGGTTAATACAAAATTTTATAACTTATATTATTACATTATTCATAAAAGTAATAATTCGAAAGAAAAAAAGATGCTTATACATATACCTACCCATCCCGAAAGCTTTAACAGTTATAACAAAATTTTAAATGAACATTAGATTTTTTTTGCATTTACTTTTTTTTCAATCTATTACAAAATGCGGTTTTTCATTTGAACGACATTATCTTGATATATTTCCAGGACGGACGGACATACGGCAGACGTACAACGTAAATGGATATAGCATGATTAAAAAACAGTTGGAGATTTTTTGTAGGGGACAGAAATATAAGTGATAGGAGCCTTAGCTTTGGTACAATATGATTAGAGTCAGTTTCTTAATAACTAGTTAGATTTATTAGTAACATTCAGTTTCAATTAATTAATTCACAAATACAGCAGCTCAATTATTGATTCAGTCATTGTTGTTCAGTCATGGCAATTATATTATTATAATTCACTGAATATTATCCGCAATATAATATTACAAGGAATAAACAATATCTCTGATTAAATTATTATCTCAGTAATTAATTATCAAATTGGGAAACTGGAACACTGAACTGAAAACCAATATCTTTATGAGTTTGTGTTATAATAGGCATTGTTCTACTTTATATTGTAATTATTGTCTTTTCAGTACGAAATATAAACGAGACATTGAAGAGTTTTTCCATAATATTTGTATTAATAAATATTGAGAAATTCGTTTTGAAGGTAATAGAAGCAGAAATAAATAGAAGGTAATAGAAGGTTTTGAAGTAGTTTATCTTGAATAGTTCTGTAATTAAAGACTTTTCTTTATTTACTTGCATGAAACTAAATATTTAAAGAGCTAGTTAAATTCCACTCGGAATGCTAAAAAATAACATTATTAAACCTAGTTGTATTTTCGTTGTTACCTTTATATTGGACCTACCTGTAATAGCCCCTTAATACGACAGTCGAGTGGGTTCAATAATAAGTTCCGACAATCAATTACGGGATCATAGAGCCCTATTTAAGTATCAATAATTTGGTAATAAGCCAATATTTTTGCTATTTATTATGCGATTGAACACGAGGTAATAAATTGAGCTATTTTATCTCTGAATACGTTCAATTTATTAATTAATATTTCACTGATACTGTACCAGCAAAGAAAATTAGCAAATTAAAGTAACGTAGGACAATACATTTATACAGCTCGCTAAAGATTAGGTACGTGGAGAAAATATCGTTTAAATAAAAAAATAATAATGTCAAAGTCAGTAAAGCACAACATCTACTGAGAAAATGATGTGATATATTTAATTAATAAAAAAATATTTTTGGCGGGCGTTGTAAATTCTTGTGATATTAAATAACATAATATTAATCAATAAGGAATTTGTGATATGAAAACATAGTACTTTGTAAATACCAGCCAGAAATCAATAGAGGGACCAATGATTACATTTCTGGAGTGAATGAAAGGAAGTACTTACTTTGATACATTACTTTGATACAACTACTTAGTTGTATCAAATCAAGATGGCTCCTAAAGCAAAAGGGAAAGGCAAAGGGAAAGAACCCCCTCCACCAGTGAAGGGGGCAGCGATGGGGCCTCCTCCGAAGCCGAAGAAACCTCCGCCACCGCCGGCATGCTTTGGACCTGAAGACTTGGCAAAGTTCAAAGAAATGTTCAAAGCACATGATGAAGACAACATTGAAAAAGTAAGTGGAACTACATGTAATTAATGATTTGCCTTTATTTAGTACAAAATCAGCGCGGCGTTTGATATTTTAGTAGGTAACAGTCTTTGTGTGATAGAGTAATAATTTTATTTTATATTAACCACTTAACTTATATTAAATTTTATAATTTTCATTAATACAATTAGGTACTCACAACTACAAGTTACAAAAAACTTATAAAAGCATGTAGAAATAAAAGCACATTATTTAGACCTAGAATTTTTGATTCATAAGAAATAATAATCTTCGTGTAATCTAAAAAAGAAAGAAAGCAGAAAACAGCATAATTTTATACTTATTTAACTGTTGTTCTGTTCTTGTTTCTTAAATAATTTTTGATTTCTTTTTTATTATTTAGGTGAAGCTAGAAGCCATTCCACTGATGCTAAGAAAACTTGGATTTAATCCAAAAGGCCACGAAGTAAAGCAGCTTTTTGCTCAATTTTTAGAAGATGACTTAGTAGACACAGTAGAATACCACGAGTGGCTATTCATGATTGAAGCAAAAATGAATTGGGGAGATGATTTTGAGGTAGTTGTAACCAAAGCATTTGCAGCATTGGCTCACGATGACGAAGAAAAAGGCATAGCGGATCTAGAATTACTAAGAGAAGAACTTTTCACGTGGGGTGAGCCTCTCAGTGAAATTGAATTCGTTGACTGGTTAAAACTGGCCACCAAAGACAAAACTTACAATCCAGAAGACGGGTCATTTAACTACGTCAGGTTTATAGAGAATATGAATAACAAGGATGTCAAGTACATAAAGGAACCTATTAACTTCTTCAAATTAGATCAGAAGACTTTGGCGGCGATGGCTATGAAGAAGGCTCAAGAAGAAAAAGAGGAACAGGAAAGAAAGGAAGCTGAGAAACGGGCAAGAGAGGAAGCTAGGAGGCAGAAAATGATTGCCGATGGTTTATTACCTCCTGACTAACTTGTATCACTGGAATTGGTCTTTCACTCTTCATGTATATATATTAATATATATTTGATACTGTGAGTTATATAATACACGATCCTTGTGATTAAAAAAACTACAATCACTTCTTTTTAATTCACCGTAAAACTATGAATATTCAGTGTTTCCTTTGAGTATCCATGCAATTTATCAATAAAGCTGGCCAAGAAACAAGATTACCAAGTCTTAATTGAACCGTTTTAATAAAGACGTTTTTATCTTCGTAAGGCGTCCCTCGGGATGTTAATCTTGTATACATATTCATGTAGCTATGAAGGCAGGTTTGTATAATTTATACCTCGCTAAGAAATGGGACGAAGTTAATGGGAATATTTTTCGCATCATGTCTAATTTACGCGGGGAATATGGTCCGGAGTTACATTACGTACAGAAATGACAACCGTCGTATCTTTTTATGTAGCATTTTCTATTTATTGGTATTCATACAAAATGGGAGTGGCGCAGAGAAGATACTGGGTTCGAAAGCACATTACAAGCAAAATATACTATCGAGTATTATTATTGAAAATTCTCGAACACGTTGAAACTAGTGAATTATTATTTAAGAAGAACATTCAAACAATGTAAAACTCAATTGTTTCGTTTACTCCGTAAAAAAAAATACTTTTTTTTATAAGTCATCGAGTGACTGGTTTGCTTAGCAACGTTTAGGACCTTAATTGGATCTATTAAGTCGTGTTGTCGAGCTACTTGAAGGGACCAGCCAAACTAATAGTCTTATTGAAACGCTGCCATAGCAAATGTTATCTAATGTGATGAGTAATTACTAAAGATACATTGAACATTAAAGTCCGGGTATACCTACCTCATGCGGCAAACTAAGGTAACCACCAAATTATTCAACATAAAGTTGGAGAACAACGTCTGTCGGGGCTTCTCGTTTTAAATAAGGAATCTATATTAATATTATAAAGCTGAAGAGTTTGTTTGTTTGTTTGTTTGAACGCGCTAATCTCAGGAACTACTGGACCGATTTGAAAAATTCTTTTAGTGTAAGATAGTCCATTTATCGAGGAAACTTATAGGCTATATAACATCACGCTAAGATGAATAGGAGAGGAGCAGCAAAAAAAATTGTTTCAGAAACGGGATAATTACGCGGGCGGAGCCGCCGGCGTCTTCTAGTATATAATATACATCATGCTTAATGTACAGACTAAACTTGGCAAATGCAATCATAATGCAAACACATATTAATTACAATTGCTTCATACAAATAAACTTAGTTAGGTACTTACTTAGGAAGAGCGATGGAGTTATTTATTTATTGAACATCAACATAATGAACACTATACATTTTCATAAATATTTTTATGGTAAGAACTAGCCTCAGTCCCATAATACAATTACTGATGTAGACGACATCCTAATAACAAGAAAGAGTATTTAATATCAATAGATATGAATGCTATAGTAATAATAACTGAGAAACATAAAAAATAGGTATCTTAATTTAAATTAGCAGCAAAGTGCTGTGAAACTTGGAAATTGTTGTCGGAAAGAAAGAAAACATATAAAAACAACTTTAAACAAGGAATGTAATTTAAAACGTTAATTAACTACCCTGAACTCTCGCAAACTATAACTGCAAATACTAGTTGTTTGTTGTTGTATAATAAAACCTCGACTGCGAAAAATTAGGGGTAATATAGGAATGTATACAGATACAATCCTTGTTCTTTGTTCTGTGGGAGTAAGTACATTAAAAAACTCACTCTCAATTGAGAAAAAATAATGGCACCTCATACGTAGAAATCCATCTTGTGTATCGTACCAAAGAAATGGAAAAGCATAGCCATTAAATTTTCTACATTAACCTTATTCCCATTTGCACCTAGAGGAATATTTGCCTATTTATCAATAAAAGGGTAAAAGCGATATTATCAAATTAATTTAATTTGTGAACAACCCTCACTTTTACCTTAGAAATAACCTTACTGTGCTTTACCAATAGAATTAACGTAATTAGTTACGAAATGGGGAACTTTTTATTTTAACCGACAGCGTAACTTTATGTAACTGATTTAAGAGTA
>LGAG01000610.1:258067-274372 GCA_001278395.1 Lerema accius | reverse complement strand
TAGATAGAATTTAGTCCACACTTGTCTTATAGAGGGCTGTTTGGGTAATAACCCTAGGCATAGACCCCTATCCAGGTCGAGGCAACTTGTGCTGGATCACACAAACAAAATCAAACTAAGGAAACAATATTTAGTTCTTTAGCACTGTTAAATTCTGAAATGCTGTCAATTAATTTATTATTCGTCTCAAAGAGCAAAATCAAACTTGATGAGGCAGATGGTTCGTTTGACTGGTGTTGCATTATTGTGCAACTATTATTGCGTTTTGAACCGTCTCTTTGTTAATGAGCGTAACAGAAATGTATACGATATTTGTTTATTTAATTAAAACAATAAGTTAGTACTGTCTTTAAATTATAATGAACTAAAGTCTTACTTGCGGTCGCCCTTTGTGAAGTAATTGCTTAGAAATCTGAGAGGTTTTATACCAGTTTGTCGGTCAGTGGGAAAGGAAAATTATGTTAATTGTTTTAACTTTCTTGTTTTACGAGGTTAACTTGAATTTAAAAGGACATAACTCGTTACTCCATAAAGTTGGTAGGTGCAAAATGTCTAAACCTAGCTGTTTTAGCATATTTTTTATCAGTGATGTATTCAGAGTGTTGAGTGTATTGGCAAATCCCAATTCGCCAGTGTCGTCAGGAACGAAAACAGATTGGCTGCCGGGCGCAGCGTGTGATGTTTGAGGTGATAGATAGGAATATGCAAACTTTATGTAAACAACAGGGTATATATAATTCAACGTAGATTTCCCTTACTTTATCGTAGTACCGCGTCTGTAGATAAATAACGACGCCCGAGTCGGCAGGTATATTTGCATTAATTTGGGCATGCTTGGATAATTTTGTAATAGCAGCGTGGTAAGATTTCATGCTCAGCTTTCAAAGTATTGGCTTAAAGAAAAGTTAAAAGTTCTAGAAGGTTCTGTAATGAGAGTTTTTGAAGCGGGAGTTGGAATGGAAGTGAGATTGGGATTGGGTTAGTAGGAGTGGGGGTAATGGAAAATTTATCGACGACCATTTATTTATTACTTTAAATTAACATAACCGATGACCAATTTTGTTGACAAAATGTCCCTTTTACCGAGTGATCGATCACATCTGTTAGATGTGGTATTTTTCTCCGTCCCAGGTGACAACCAGTGACAAATGATTTATGTCTGCGTTTTATTTGCACGTATAAACTGACGATGAGTAATGAGTGTAAATAGAATTTGCATGTAAATATAAAAAGCACTTCGGTTGATTTTAATAAAAAGGGTGTCATGTAGAAAATAAGCAGCAAATATGAGTTAAAAATTGTTTAATTTATTCTTTGTGATTTGGAGAAGGATTTTGAAGAGGATAAGGTAACAATGTCAAAAGGAGGAAATCAGTTGATCAGTATGACACCCGTTAAGTAGTATAACTATTATTTAACTTAAAATCATTAATCCGCTAAAAATGAATCCAGTTTTTTTGTCCTAATACACGTCGAAGGCAAATAAACATGACTCAGTTTATTACTTCGAAATCATTGATTGATCCTCTTATGACTAAACCCTTTAGATATTTTGCTGGTTCGATACCCTCGGTTTCATATTATTATTTATTGTGTTCCTCGATGCTCCCGATAGTCCCAATATTAGTCGAATTATTGTCGGAGAGGACCGAGAAGTCCTACATAATCCGATTCTCTTCGATGTTACTTACTGAACAGATAATATAACTCGTAAATTAAGTTATCTATTACACGTAAAATATATCGTAGCGTAGTCTGATATTGATACGTGAGTTAATTATGTTTTGTGACAACAATATTCTTAATATGGCTATTGATATACTTATTACCTTTTAAGTACACACATTAGTGATAAGTAGAAGCATGGAAGTGCTCTGAAGCCTGGAAATATATAAGAAATTTTGCCGATAACGGTCACCCATCAACTTACTGACCGCGCCTGCAGTTGCACTTAGGATCGACGCAAGACACCTGGCTATGAGCGCTAGGTAAAAGGTACCTGCTTCTAAATAATTATCTCCGACCGACGACTTAACGTGCCCTCTGATGCGAGCAAACGGTCAAGTTAGCCACTGCGGTCATCAATTTTCGAATGCACTTGCAGTAGTAACTGTAGCTAAGTATAGCTTCGTCAATTACCTACTTAGCACGAACACAAGTCGTCTTGTAACGATTTATGAAACAAGTATTACATAGGTAGGTACTCTTACTAGCTTAAAAATAAGGACCATCTTTAAAAGATTTCATGAAATAAGCCATACTGTATATAACTGATAGATAGAGTTGTGTTTATGTTCTATCAAGTAACTACCGAAACAGAAACTGAATAATTTATTACTTTCCTAACAAATAATTTTCAAGTCAATTTCATCGATTGGTTAGTGGTTTTCGCCTCTCAGAATACGGGATGAACTAGTGTGTTCAACCGGTCGGAAACGAATAACGTCGTACCCTTCTTACGAATGGCTTAACATCTACGAATTTCAGCTAAACATGTACTCGTATAATCTCTAATTCCAGTAACAATTAAGGTTCAATATCGTACAGCAATATATTTTATAGGCTAAGGTATTGATGTTGTTATTGACAGTCATGTACTTACTCTGAAATTAATACGAGCTCTTCCAAAAATTTCTCATTAAGAGATCTCAAATACAGCAACACAATAGAACTCCCTATCGTCCTCCATATCGTCAATAACCTTTTCAATAAAATACTTCATATCAGTGCAAATACTCGTCTTTGAAAATAAATTTAGCGAAATATTAACGATTATATTAACCCATAAGTAAAATTATTTATTGATAGTAGAGAACCCGCTCTACGGTCGAAATTTGACCGTAACTCACTTTGTTAAACTATAGATTATTTACTCGTTGGATGTTGGGAAGAGAGAGTGTTGAAAGAGCCAGGTTTGAATTGTGCTGACGAGACCATGTCCATAACAGAAAAAGATAATCTTAGTCTTCTCTGTGTCCCTGCACGGGGCGCGGGAACCCATGGGTCTCTGAGGACCCTTTCGGGAGTGTCTCTCGCGGCTCATAAAATGAGCTGGTCCTTGTGGTGAGGCCCACTACTATGGGCCTCTAACAGAAAAAGACTTACACATAGCTCTTTCAACCCCCACTCTCTCATACTGTCAATTCTGGACATAAATTTCTGCTCCGAATTCCGGACGTTTGTGCCCAGCCTTAGCCATTAAATTTTAAGCACCTCGAAATGTCAAACTCGTACCTATCTGCCTGCATTAATTATTTATTTATCTTTTACCTAGCACTTTTTTTAGGATTTGAATGTTGGCGATGAATGAACGGAACTTCAATGGTTTGAGACTAGATTATTGGAAGCCTGTTTTTATTAGATATAGGCTTTAAATGGAATAAAAACAAAAAGCACTTGTTATTTGGGCGTGAGGTTAATCTACATTAATACATGAAAGGTGGGTCATCGTAAAAGTTATATCGACTGGGTTTTCTGTTTAAAACTTCTGAGTAATTCTATATTTTGAAAATTAAATGATAAAATGTATTTATAGTTATTATAAGCGTCTCTTTGAAATATTTAAGACAGAAGTGACAATTATTAGGTGTTGTAATCACAATCTTTAATTAAACTAAGTACTTACTTTGTTCAGTTTATTATATTTTTTTTATCTGAACAAGGTAAATTATAATATGGTTCGGCAATTTGCTGATGGATCCTACTAAAATTTTACAACGCGACTGGGTTGAACAAATATTGATAAATCTGTACAACATTTTCACCACTACCTACACCTTGCCTTGTTGTATAATTGTATATAGATAAAACATTATACACATACATTTAAAACATGATTTCATAGATACCGCTATCTCATCACCATTTGACGGCTTTAATTTTCGTACGATCAATATGGTGTTAAGCCATTAATCACTAGCTATTTTTTTATTTTTCATAGGCTCTAGCCTAGGTTTAGGAAGTCAAATAGTTATAGTAATCTATTGTTTAAACAAATGAGTTTTGAATTTATAATCATAGGTACTAAATGTTTCTCTGAACTGTCCAGTTATAGTGCTTACTATTTCAAATGCTTGTATTTCAGCTGCTTAATTGCTATAAATATAGCTATGAGCTGAATTTAGCTGGATTTGTAGCAAAATTAAACTAACAGATTAGCAACAACAATTTTTGCTAAATGCCTTCCTTGCAGTTAAACGATAGCCTTGGACGGCATTGCATCCGTTCAGTATGCTGATGTTTAAAAAAATGTAGTAGATATTTACTTCTGTTTCAAAGAACAAATGCTAGCTGTGAGACTCTGGTTAGACAAATTACAGTGTTTGCACGTTCTACACCACTATTTCTTCTTTATCTTAAACCACATATTTCTAACTTTATCTGTATGCAGTATAAACAACGATAAACTAGCTCTGACTAGGAATATATCGCAATAAAACGCCTCACAATTACGTAAGAAAGGAGTATTTATTGACGCGCGAAAAAAGGGTAATGATTGCTTTATATCCAATTTTTCTCTGGTTAGATGCGAACTGGATAAATATTTTCGAGCGTCAACGAAAATAGCTGTTGGTTGGTTTTATTTCAGGGTAAATTCGGTTTGTAAATCTAATTTCCTTTCTATTTTAACGGCTAGAACAGTTGTTTCGCAGAGGAGGGTTCGGTAATTACGTGACAAACGTTTGCTTTGTTTTCCGGTCGTGGTTCTTTGTTAAGTTTAATTGTTTGTGATAACGGGTGTAATAATCTGGGTTTAAATGTGTGTGTTTATTGTTTGTTTGATTGTTCGTAGCTGGCAGAAAATGAGCATATTAGACATTACCTGTGCCAGTTAGTTCAATTATATACAGTAGATATAATCACAAAATAGAGACGTTATTTGGCAGTCTGACATCAAAGAAGATAATTAAGGTATAAAACGTGAAAGTTTATTACGTGGGAATTATCATATTTATGTTTAAGGGTCTTGTGAAGTTGTTGGTGGAAATTGGTTAATCTTAACATCATTATCTCCTTCTGTGTCACCTTGGAAATAATTATTCTACACAGTTCTCGCTGTTATATACTAGCTTATTTTTAAATGGATCAACGGAAATATTTATATATTCCTACGTGCAAATCGATTACGGTAGATACGTCATCTACTTCGAGATCCAAGACATTTTTCCATGCTTTCTGCTTGTGGTGCCGCATCGACGGAAGCTTTCCTCAATTTATCCCCATTCATCGCTATGGAATGATAAATTACATTCGAATCGATTAAGCTTGTACGATTTGATTTATATTGTACACTTTTTCATACAGTAGTCACTTGATAAAAAAACCCATTTTATTCTTGAAGATCAATGATGTAAGATAAGTTGTGAATATTTTTAACAGCTATATCTTAGAAATTGTTTTAAAGGAATAAAACTGTTCCTACAATTTTTAATGATGCAGCATGCTTTATTTATTTATTTATAAATTTAACCATTTTACATTTCATTAGTACCGAATGATGTTCTCAGAATTCATATAAATTTTCAGTTCAGTTAGCTTCAGTTCTATACGATGAAAATATAGATATGTTGAACTGGCTAGCATTTGGAGAATTTCTACATCATGTTTGCGTTGAATTCAAATTTCAAATATGTATTTGCTAATGTTTGAACAACATACATTATAGGAATTTGGGAATACAAGATGTAAAATTGAATTCAAAACAAATAATTCCCCATTTTAGGCAGGTATCTACCTAAAACAACTACCTATATTGAGGGCTTTTTAAGTAGGTTCATGAATATCAAAGATACATCGCTGATTACTGTTACAGTAAGTCAAAATTATGTTTAGTTTGAGTGCTTTTGTTTAGATTTGAAGCAAAATTGTGTTTTGTTTTAATTAAAGTGTCCTCTATGTGTACACTTTTAAAAGTATTTGCGCGTAGGTACATCGCCACAATTTTAACGCACGAAAAATTTATAATCAAGATATCATTATAATTCTATACAATGTACCTATTTAAAAAATGTTGTAAGAAAGAATGTAATAAAATAAGATATAATAAAATAAGATTTAATTAAATTATCGTCATAAATTAAATTTATGGATGGCTATCAATGATACACTAATGCACATAAATTGAAACCATTTTGCAAAAGAGCTTTAATATAGACGTGAAGGTTTGGTATGAAGAAAAATAGCAATGTAGATATTTGTTTACAAAAAGACATCCAATAATGTGAAAATGGGTCACAATATTGTGCAACAGAAAGCCAACCGTAGTTCCTAAATCAAAAATGGTCAGCCCGACCCAGAATTAAACGAAACGTCGAAACGAAAGTAAAACCTAAATCAGTGGCAGGACCACAGAGTTTCTAATCCCAGTCCCCGATGCAAATTCGAATATCGCCTGCAAATATCTTCACAAAATGCAATCTGCTTTAAATTCAGATTTCAGTTCGATTGTACGATTTATCTGGTACGTATTTTAACCGACTATAACGTCTATAACCGACAATAAGTGTATTTATACCCGACTGCTTCAGGAGGGATATGTTTTTTATGCGTATGTGTAGTATGATCATTTCTTTAGTTCGCTCTACAGTGCGAATTATTCATGATCATGTTATGGAGCGGTAGGACAAATTGGACTTGATAGGATGTGCTGTTTATTTAGTTTTATTTATTTGTTTATTGGTAATCCAACAGCGTTTACACTTTACAATATATTAAGTTTAAACTAAGGCATAGTTTTCCTAAAATTAAATTATTAATTGTTAATTAACAATAAAAAGATATCTGTGGTATTAACGCCAATTAGAACGAAGTCTAATAATAAATAAAAAAACAATAGCATAATAAATACTCTAAAATAAACTGAACAGCTAAACAAAACATTGCTGTTATTATTTCATTTAGAAATAAAATTGTCACGTAAAAACAAACGGCTGGAAAGAATTGGAAAATTGTAAGGAAACATTTAAATTAATACGGCCCTTTTTGTAGCTTACCATTAAATAACTGTTACGAAACAGAAAATTGGGGATACATGGCCGAATATTATTAAATCAAAAAGTTATTACTGACAAATGCCTCAGAAATGAAGCCAATTTTTCCCATTTTTTCTTTCCCCTCAGTTTACTTTTAAGTCATTTAAATTCATTACATTCCTAACTGTTCCTAATTCTATCACCAAAAGATTTCAAATCAAGAATAACTTCAAGAAGACACGTCTTGGTAGCGTTTTATGTGAAATTGAAAAAGTTTCGACGGAATCACACGCATCTACATAAAAATCACATCAATTCTAGGATCGATTCACGCGATCAACCAAATCCTTTCAATTTTCTTTGCAAAAAAATTAAGCTTTTGGAATTGAGGATTAATAAGTGCCTACTCATGAGGATATTCGATACATTACTTTTCATGGACTCTTTAGCTGGCCATAGGCGCTAATGGATTGCTTTAAGCTGTAGCTGATTGAGATTTCTACCTCACAGGGAAACGAACCAAGGACCCACTGCACAGGGATCAGGCATGCTAACCATTGCGCCATACGGTTCGTCAATAACACAGCTCCCACTTACAAAATCAGCAATGATTATTAAACATACTTAAGTGGTGATAATAGAAATTATTTGTGTATGACGGCGCACGGAATAATTTTAGGGCGAGTTGCAAATAATTATGATCAATGTTAACATTATTGTGGATTACTAAAAAAATAAACGTCGAGATTAAAATTAAGAGCGGATAACCACGCATAAAGTAGAACTATAACGTCGCGATGGCCGCGTGATGACGAGTTGGTTGACAGCGGTCATGGAAAACAGATTTGTCGTTTGACCTCATCATTACAACCCATAACTGTCCCACTGCTGGGCTCGGGTCTCCTCTCACAGTGTGAGGGGCGCAGGCCATAGTCCACCACGCTGGCCTAGTGCGGATTGGCAGACTTCACACACCTTTGAGAACTTTATGGGGAACTCTCAGGTGTGCAGGTTTCCTCACGATGATTTCCTTCACCGTAGCAAGTGATAATTAGTATTTAAATTAATTTATTTGTGTATGACGGCGCACGAAATAATTTTAGGACGAGTTGCAAATAATTACGAGTATGATCAGTGTTAAAATTATTATTGATTACTAAAAAAATAAACGTCGAGATTAAAATTAAGAGCGGATAACCACGGATAGAGTAGAACTATAACGTCGCGATGGCCGCGTGATAACGGGTTGGTTAACAACGGTCATGGAAATCAGATGTGTCGTTTGACCTATTGGCTCTAATTCAATTGCATCTGGTGTTCTGTGTTGTATTTTGATTTCAAGTCTAACTAGATCGAATAATTTATTATTGTTTACTAGAAGTCGCCGGCGGCTCTGCCCGCGTAATTTTCCCGTTTCTAGAATATTTTTCTTTGCTGCTCCTCTCCTATTCATCATAGCGTGTTATATAGCCTATAAGTTTCCTTGATAAATGGACTATATTACACTAAAAGAATTTTTTAAATCGGTCCAGTAGTTCCTGAGATTAGCGCGTTCAAACAAACAAACAAACTCTTCAGCTTTATATACTAGTATAGACAACGTACGAGGTTTAATTTCCGTGCACTCGCTTCTATCATACCCACAATAGAAGACAGAAGCCCAGACCGCTTCTACGGTTTTCTGACTCTCCGACATGTATATTAATACTCAATTACACCCGCAAATAAATTACGAAGAGCAAATTTTCCCTTTCGTTACCCTAATAACGTTGGTTTCCGATTGTTTGCTGATTTCGCTTGCAGAAATATGAAATGATTTCCTCAGGGGCGACTTTTTACCCGATCAAATCAGTATTAGAGCTCTTCGTGGATTATAAATTATGTGCTTGAGGGTTGGTTATGCCCATATTATTATACTAGGTTGCGTAAGCTTTATCCAGCAAATATTTTTATCATTTGTTAAAGTACATAACATACCTACATATTTAATCATAACCCGCACGGACTACTAAAGACAAACTAGTAAATAATTTGAGTAAAATAGTAGTATTATATAAAAATATAGCAACAATTTTTCTTCCATGATATTATAAAATTGGATACAGGCTATACTATAGGATATCTCTCCCTCAGGATACTTTCAAAACTTCTAATCTGTCCAGCCGTTAAAACTGTAGAGCTTGGAGTACAAAATATACACTCGAAAAACATTACGTCCTGGCGCATTTTGGTAATGTTTGAAATGTTTGACAAAGATTCATAACATAATTTTAACTCCAGGTTGTTACAATTCTCCAAGCAAAATAAATTATGAGTACCAAAAATGTGTTTTTATTTCGTTACTTTAAAATAACATAACGGGTAACGTAGGTAATTTAAATTAGCCTCGAGGACTGACAGTTGTTTGGCGTGGTCGGGGACATATCTGGAACACAGGACAATTCTGACATTAAGATAAACGTGACATTAAAATGATAAATACATGTGAAAACCGCCTCAAACCCACAGAGCAAGGAATGTACCTGTATACATACAGACTCAAACCATTCTCTTACACGAGTTTTTGATGTCATAATAATAGTACTCGACACTACGCTCGCGTGGTTTTTAATTTATTCCCAGAATAATAATTTGTTAAAGTGGGGAAATTTTGCCTCAGTTAATAAAGAGCGTGAGAAATGGGGACTCCATTTCAATTTGTGTGAAATAGAAGTAATTTGGAGATATTATACTTCATTTTTATTGAAGTGAGTAATTTAGCTGTGAAGTGTTTTTTATGCGTTTTAATTTGAACAATCCGAGGAACAGTAACAAACGTGGCTTCCGTTATATTGGTGCTTAACGAAATTTGCCTTTGATATTACAAAAAAAAATGAGTTTACAATATCTCTGCATGTTTTTTTGTAATTTAAATAGTTGTGAAGACAAATATTTTGTAAGCGTTGTCTTCATTACGTATTTAACTAAACAAAATAATTTAATTCAAAATTAACCATCATAATTTGTGATTATTATGGGTTTATGAATTGGCTATTTACATTACTTAAATTTTTCCTTAACCATTTTGTCGAATTATTCGTTTAAATTATAAACTAGTGAAAATGAGCCTCTTAACTTAGTGAAACTTAGTACCTACTTAATAGGAAATGTATTTTTACGCAGAGCAAATGTGAAAATTGGCCCTAAAGCTTAGAGAAACTTACCACTTAGATGTACAAAAATGTTTAGCCAGTAATGTAGAAACAGTAACTTAGAAAGAACTTTGTGCAATAAGATTAAGGATTAACTTTGATACCTACTTAATAAAACACTAACTTTGTAAAAGATTTTCTTATTAGAGTAGCTGGATCACTAAGAAAGGATTTAGTAATATCCGCCCCTAAGGGAATTTAAAAGATTAGAAGTTTTAAAATATTCCGATTTTGAAGCTAGCTCTATGTATATTGAGACTCAGCTTTTTTGTTACAAATAATAGTAAAATCTTTCTAGTTACAACACATTTACAATGACGTATTTCGAGGTTTTTTGGTAAACCCTAAGGGGGTAATATAACTATGAAATTCAACCATAGAAAACGGCTGCATATAATGTATGTATGGCGCTCTATATTGTTACCGAGACCATTGGTTCAATTCCTAGCGAGGCTTGTTTGAATGATAAAAAAATTATTCTTAGTTTGGGTGTGCCTTTTGACTATTTTCGTTTTATATATAGCGTTATTATCAATAGTAAATGATTAAATAGACAGTGTTAGTCTTGCCCCGTGTGTTAGTCTTACCCCACCTTACCTTATATTTAAAAAGGGGTAATTTCATCTGTGTTATACGAAAATGAAGCGCGTCTGCTAAAAACTGGGCGAGATATTGGAAGGCCAGTAACAATGTTTGATGGCCACTAACATTACTATAAAGACGATGTTCTCTTTAAAGAATAAAGGGGGTTTAATAAAGTTCTTAGCGCGTGTGCGATCGTAAACTGGGAATGTCTTGGCCTTTATCTACCAGCAGTTTATTGTGCCTTGGGGGTTGGGACTGTTTCACATGCATGCACTACAATTTACTTTTTAAAAATTTTATCAGCGTTATACTCGTAGTTATCCTCGGTTTGTCCTAATCTATAAAATATAATAATACGTGAATAGTTAAATTTTGGATTGCTATTTATGAACGCAGACAAGTATTATTTGATTTATGAAAGGTTAAAGATTAGAACTGATTAATCTTACGTCTCTCTTAAACATTTAAACAAAAAGAGAGTTTACAAGAGCCACATATAGAAGCAACTGTTATTTCAGTGACTGAAATTCAGTCCCAATTCTTATTTAATGGAGTACCTACTACTATTTTGAGATTTCATTAGTTAAAATTTATATGAAAAAGAAGTCAAAATCAAAGCATATTTATATATCTATTTCTATAAGAAATATAGAAATCTAAATGTTTGTACGATGTGTCTTGTAAAGCAAAGTACACACTATTATTACGTACCTGTCACAAACGTCAGATGAAAGGCTCCGTTGACAGGACAGTTAACGTTGTCATCGATATCTGACATCCATTGATATCTAACGATTTTATTAGAAAGACGACATTCTCTTTGAAGAATATAGGGACATTGGAAGCTTCTAAGCGGTCGTGCGATCTTAAATTGGAAATGGTATGAGCTTTATTTGAAAAGGTTTTGAGCACAATTCACGCTGCTTTAGAAAACTTTATTTATTTCGTGTTTAACTAAAATGACGTTATTTACTAGGGCCCCTAGGACTAGGCCCCTAATGAATTTGTCATGGGCCTCCCTCAGATATTGACCGGGATAAAAGCTAAATACTGAATTCTAACCAAGTTTGTAACACTGGAATCGAATTAATTTTAGCCAAACGTATCGAAATCGTTTGTATGTCTGAACATTATAGTTATTTACGGAATTGGGACTCCCTTTATAAGCATGTTTAGTATGAACTCGGCTTTATCGGTAACAAAGTATTATGACCCACAAAATTGTGCTGATGTGCGAAACGAGACGGATTGTGAATTGAATCAAAGTTTCCTTAATAATATTCAGTGTTATAACATTGATTTTTGTTACATAATATTATATTCATAGAGCAGTATCCATCATATTGTAATCATACATGAAATTGCTATGTGAAGAGGTAAACTTTAGGTAGCTTTCTAAAATTAATGTAGGTAGGAATGTACAAATTTGAAATTTTGCATGGTTAAAATTTAGGCGGGAAAGAAGTGAACTTAAGCTAAATAAAGTTTAAGATATAAAACAAACCGTTTGATATACACAGGCACGTTACACACTTACACATGTGCACGTCAAACAGAATACATAAAAGTGTATAAAAAGAAAAAGAAATCAATTTATTCCTTCATATCGTTAACATTTGTTGAGAGTTTCCTAAAGTTGGTAACTTGGAAACAAAAATTAATCTTTCTGCCGCATCCGTTACGCGACACCTGCTCGAATTGCGTAAATTACGGAATATCCGCCGCGCTTCCGACATGAAAATTATTGCGTCGATTTTCTTTTAAAATATTACGCGTTTAACACTAAACGAAACGTTTATAATATTTTTATTACCGCGTATTTAAAATGTTTGGAGAAAAATTTACTAAAGTAATCAAATTTTTAATTAGTTAAATAAGCTGGTTAACTTATATTTCGGTTCTCGGTCTGTGTGTGTTTTTCTATATTTATGTCTTATTCATGGCCTGCAGTGTCTTTCCTACTGTGAGGCAACGAATATGTAAGTTATTTCTTTTAAAATCCTTGTATTACCAATACTATTTAAAGTTCTAGATAAGTAGTAGGTACCTCTTTGAGAATATATAAGTGCTAACTAGTGATTAAGTTATTTATCAATAAAATATTCAAATTAAATCTGGAAAAGGTGTACATACTATGTACCCATGATAAGCCGATAGAAGCTTTATGGATTATTCCTTTTAGTTTCGTGTTCGGCATCTTAATAGGATAAATATTTAGAGATTCCTTTAACAACGTAATGTGTACTAAATTATTAATAGCCATGAACGTGTTACAGATGTATATCTTCTATTTTCAGTTAAATTCGTAGTTTTATTGATCTCACGTGTTTGTAAGTTCGTCACGTTAATAGGTGTAGAGACTCAGATTGTGGTCTTTGACCATTACTTATTGTGTAAAATTGCCAGATGTCGTCATTACCGTATACTTCCTGTCCTTCTCCATGTTAATTTTATCTATGCCAAATCTCAAATTACGTTCGTACCTACGTCAATCAAAATCAGATCTATAGTTGAAACCTATCCGTATTATTAATTCGTGTATAGATTTGAAAAGTCCCTTATTTTTTTGTTAAATCCTTAGCTTCTAAGTTTATCTCATTTCCATGTAAAAGAAGTGTCTGCTATTTTTGTCGTCACAGGTGCGCAAGTATCAGATGTAGTAAAAATGCGATATAATTCCTTTATCCAATTTCATTCACGTTTTGCATCTCCTAATTGGATGTGTTAAATTTACATTCGTCTGAACCATTTTCCATATCATTTTCCATTTTTAGAGTCCCGTACAGTCGATGCAGAAACTGTTTTATACTTTTTTAAATAAGTATTTTTTAAAATAACTCGGTATCCATTTTTCAAGAGATTACCTATCAAAACCTTAAGTCGCTAAGATCCCTTTTTTATTAAAGTCATCGCCAACTTCATCATTTATCATCTCAAACTAATCCTCTAAGTCAATATCTATGGAGAACTCATCTGTTTTCGATCAAATTATAGTAGAGTACGTTCTGACACCGAGTCAATGACCTCACTATATTTACCTCTAGTATAATTGGTTCTACTTGTTGTCAGTACTGTGGGTGGGTTCGTTATACAGGAAGTACACTTGACTTGACTTTGAGAATAAAAATTAAACTGTAAGCTCGTTTGTGAATAATGAGATGTGAAATGACAATACCTAAATTATGACCTAAGTTTCTTTGATGACTATCAAAAAATTCTAAAATTCTTAAGAGAACACGTACGCTATAAAAGTACCGTGCAATTATTCTTATACATCAATCGGAAAATTTAAGTATTATCAAATGCGATGCAACCGAAGTATTTATAAACAAACGCTAGAATAATTACAGCTTATTTTTGTACGAGATTATCTTTCTTTTGTGAAGTCATTAGACAACTAGATGGAAAACAAAAAAAGGACCGAAATTGAGATTAAAAGCAAGTAAAAAAAGAAAAGAATTCGTCGAAATTGTGCGCAAAAAACGCCAACAAAATACAAAATATTTAATATAGCTTATAATATTGTTGTGGAATAGACAGAGCTACCTGCGGTTTAACAGAAAGTATTATAATGAAGCTTCAGACAGTCTTTGATCTACATATTAAAGTCTACATAATAGGGCTTTAGAAGCTTTGGGAAGCTTGTCAATTGCAAGGGCTTTAGATGCTTCTAGATTAGGTGTGTTACAATAGCTACCACGCCGGAGTTTTGTCCGTATCGTCCTTCAAAGGGTCCAGGGTTCGATGACCAGGGAGACAGAACGACGATCGCTACGACGATTATATAATATATTCGGCGAGTGGTACCTAGTGTGAATTCTTGGCTTTTGTGTTGTCCATGGCATTTAGGTAACAAGGAATTGAAGTTTACTACGAGACTGTGAGAGTATTAGCTGTGTAGCGTATAAAAAGAAATGAAGATGAGTAAAAATGCGGGTTAAATATTAATAGCGGAAATGTCGTTAAACAAAATAATAAATTTATCACAAGGGAACTTACAATCGGGACACGATCTATCCTATGTCCTATTCTTGGTTGCAAATTATCTGTGTGCCAAATTTCAGCTTAATCCGTTCAACGGTTAAAGCGTGAAGAACGTACAAACATCCACACAAACTTTCACATTCATAATATTAGTAGGAAGTAGGCAAAGAAGTATGATATTAGTAGGATAGTAGGATTACAAAATTTTATCATTCCAACATTTTCCAATGCACACGTATCAAGTGCCGTTCATCTGTCATCCCCAAAAATAACAATCTATCTTCATGCTATTCTCGCGTTTTATTTGGCGTGCATTGGACGTGATCTGAATCCATAGCTGAACCAGAATAGCAACTAAAAATTTGACCTGTCAGAAACAAGTCAATGTAGGTACTTGAACTATTGGCATTTTTATTAAAAGAAATATTTTTTTAACACCCATTGTAAAAGAGTGGAGTTATAATTTTGACATGCCTGTCTGTAGCATCGTAGATACTTTAAAAAAAGTGATAAATGAATGGATTGATTTTTAAGCTTTTTATCCGACTGCGAAGGAGGTTATGTTTTTCAAACGTATGTATGTATGCATGTACCTATATGTAATCTATGTCTATTATTTGGCACGCTCTAGTCTAGAGCCTAAATATCTTGATGGATTTCACCTTACGGGGTTGCTCGGATTCGTCACGATTTTGAGTGACGCATGACGTAGACATTTTTTATAATTTTCAGCAATCAAGTTTTCGTATTCCTTTTAACGATCATTAGGTACATCATAAGTTCTCTCAGACCAAAAAATATAACAGACTTAGTGTTCAGAACAAGAAGTGAGGCCAATTTTTTCCTTATTTTTATCATCTGACATAATTATGTCATTGAACATGGTCTGCTGAGAAATGTACCGGGAAACGTTATCATTTGTTAGTAACATTACGTTTTTCCCTACTACGCTTCTTCTTCCCGAAGACTGCGTCTATATATTTTTTGGGTTGTGGTTATTTTTTGTATAGAATCAGAACGTAAAAAAATAATTTTAAAAATAGTAAATTTCGGAACGTCGTTATATCATCTAATAAAGTCGTTTACGTCATATTATCGTCTTCCACACACGAGTAAAAGGTTAATAAGCAAGATGAGGTGGATGATATAGCAGATATTGTGATAAATCGCGCGGCTGATACACCAACAGCCAGATATAATAATCTGAGCTCATGATTTATACCCTGCAGTCATTTTTCTATTTTTTCTTCGTATTAAGAAGACAAATTGTTCAAATCAGCTTATACCATTAATAGTTTTTTTTATGAAATAGGGAATATAAGAATTTTAGGACAAAAAAATATTTAAATTTTTCTAAGTCTTTCACCTTGCTCCAGGACACTTAGTTTAAAGCCTCAATGCAAATTTGATTGAGCATTGCGTTTGGCGTTAAAGGGGTTTGAACCTTTGTGGCTTAGTGTCCGGCCGACATTTTGTTTTTTTTCAAAATGACGTCGCACGTTAATTCATACAAATATTGATAGGGGACACTTATACGAACAAAAAAAATATAAGGTACATCATATCCTAAAATG
>LGAG01000610.1:240423-257387 GCA_001278395.1 Lerema accius | reverse complement strand
AACCTCGTACAATAAGTAGTTTGACAGCTGACTACTGGCTGATAGGGTAATAATTACTCAGGAGGTCTTCACAGGTAAGATAATAAGTAATATAAGAAAATATAATAAGAATAACAAAAAAATATTATTTTATTGTATCTACGTTAAAATATAATAAATTATCCATTTGGTAACAAACACTAATAACATTTTAAAATATTATTTGGTTACGCTTTACAGTCCACTTTTTACATTGAACAAACAGATAAAATACTGGCATAACCATACATACTTTTAACACTTATTCTCTACCTAAAATACCTTTAAGTAGTTGTAATCCTTATTGATGAATATAATACGGTTTTATTACAATACGAAGATTACAATAAATAAAATGGAAGTAATGTTAAGTTTCACTCAAATCGCGACACAATGGCAACGGTTCACATCCATTGCACTGTGGAGGTATGTAAACGACGCAGTTCTCCCCACCGACGCAGACATGGTCCTTGCACACTTCAAGTGATGTGAGACACGATCTATACGCTGTGGAAAATAGTGCTGCTATTCAGTGACAACTTTCAGAACTAGAAGTTACAGTAATCGATAATTAGGTTTAGAAATGGTACTTAAGCAAAATAATAAGCTCTCATTCCGTCTTGGTCGGGAACGTGTAGGAAAATACTCTACAATGCTTTTCTTTTTTAATACGTAGAGTAAATTGAGTTATTATTTGCAGTGAAACGTCTTTAATTTTATTTCACTCTGTATTTCAAATTCAAGGATCAGTTTTCGTGAAAGAGACAGCGCTACACAAAAAGAAAGCAATAGAATAACTATAATTTTATAAGTGTTGTAAATTTTAAAGACTACGACGCCGCGACGTTAGAAACGGTCGTTAATTTGTACGATAATGTAAAGTTGTATTCACACGTGCACCACTAGATACCATATCATGGCAAGTAACGTATACACGAAGTCATTGTGTGTGTGTGTGTGTGTGTAGAGAAAGAGATTTATATAATATGAGTGTGAGGGTCCTTACTGTCGATACATTCCCCGTCAAAGCAACAGCCGCCGCAACACTGCTCATGGTCTGCACACTAAACAAATAAACAAACATACCAATTAGCATGCGTATATTGTTTATAATATAAATATTTATCTTACTTGCAGTACCTGATCATTCATAAAGAATGATAAATTGAATTAAAATCATCTGTCATAAAACTCTCAAACGCTAAAACTTGAATCGGTAGAATGTGATTTAAATTCGATTCATTCGATTATTAAGGTTACTTCAGATTTCATGTAGCTGATGTTTTAATTTAAAGGAATTCTCTAAAATCTTTTTGAAATCCCCGCTCGGTCATCCTCTGAAAGCCTTCTGAACTAGAATAAATCCGGAAAAACTCGTACAGATAAGCCCTATTTAAAATCAACATTTAAAACTTTTTGTAGGTATTTAAGTTATAATTTTTACGCATTGTAGGAAGGTCTACGTCGGTCATTGACCTAAGGTACGGAACAGACATTTTACCGTCCCCCTGAAAACCTATTTTGTCTTGGATGGTATTGCTCACCTTGAGCAAGATTGATCTAAAACCAACATCGTAACTTTTCTTGAAAACCGGATAAGTGTAAGTCGGACTTATACGTAAATGGTTCGGTAGTATCCTACAATAATTACTAAAAAATCACGTATGAATTTCGGTTAGTTACGTATTGCTTTTGAATATTATTTCGTGTAGGTATAATAGCGAAATTTTATCACGAAAATTTTGTGATGTACCAATTACGATTCAAAACAACAGCTGGAAAAATAAAAGGTTTTAAAAAAGGTTACCCTTAAGATAATATTATTTTATTTTTATCTACCATATTTCTCTTCTTTAGCTGTAAAATTTTAAATTTATTTAAAGCATTTCTAATTATCAATTTATCCCCATTAGCGCGTAAAATACCTTATAGCATACGAACGGATCGACATCGAAATTTCAGTAGGGTCCTGTTAGCATTCTTTGATCACGGGACCTTAAAAATGGAAATGATAGCTAGCTATTTTCTCATTACCGCCCGGGCGATCCGACCTAGCCTTATGAATTCAGCTGCTTTCCATATTTTCAATTGTAAATGAGGGTTTTGCATTTTAAAGAGAATAACACGTTCTTGAAACCGTCTTTAGAACTAAAGTGGAGGCTTATGCTTTCGGTCACTTGTTATCTTTTATTATTTTATCTCAATGTTCTTTATTTTTGTTCTGCTTTGTCGTCGAAATTCTACTACTCGTATAACTCATTAAATCTGGATTCATACTGCCAAGAATTTACAGTTACACCACTCTCTGTCTTAAATCAATTTCTTCTGACATTATCAAGACTAAGTACGGACCACTCTCGGGCTGCGGAACATGATAGGGAAATTAATAATTTCACTTTATTTCCTTTTAAGTTTGTTTTATGCAGTATTTTATTTGATGTGAAATATCATTAGGCGCAGGTATTGGCGTGGCGACGCATGCCGTGGTGACAGGTCGCCTCGCTATTCTAAGGTAAAGTCTAATGAAAATATGTAATGTGGAAACTTTACATTCATACCGAATTTTTATATTAAACGTAAATAAATGTTCATTATGCTATATTTAATTTCTGTGATAATATTGTCTTTTATGCACACTTACTCATACGAACACAATGTTTCACATCTGATAAGCGTCCCGTGACGGCTCACTTGTTTATTACAATAATCACAATAACAATTATGTTATACTGTTATGTCAATCGTGATTGCAGAGTAGCATAATTTCCAAACGAAATGCTAGCAGGTGACTCAAAATGTATCTATAACAGTGACAGTATTAAGCAACATATTATACTACATAATAATTCCGTTAGTACGTGTATATTATAATATACTATGTATACCCTATCTTATTGTATGCTCTCTTTATTGTATACTATTTTATTGTAAACTGATTGGTGCACGGATAAATCAATTAGTGTTCACTGTAACAATAATATAAATTAATAATATAAATACTCAAAATTAAAAAATAAATAACTTTACCCGTTTCCCGCCAACTTTGCAGTCCTGTGCGCGCGCATTCAAAACCAAACACGCGTATAATAACGCAAACTTTATACTCATTTTAGTTGTTAAATAACTAATTTCCTACACTTTATTTAGATAAACAAATGACTGCTGATCAGCTATGATGATACTGCATGTTCGTTAGAATAGTGACTAATGTCAGCTGATATTCAGGTGCTAGTAAACGTGTGAATGTACGAACAGGCTGCGCACGCGCCGGCCTCGGCCATTGTGACCGAGTTAGCTCAACTGCAGTAAGTGATAGGTAATAAATTTGTAACGGTGATTACATCCTCACAAAAGAACGTTTTTCAATATTATAGATCTTTGTGTTGGTCGCCTGTTGTTTTCCACGTTATAATTAGGTAAATTCAGACCAAAAAATATAATAGATTCAGTGTTCAGAACACTACAGTGAGGTAAATTTTTTCTTTTTTTTTACGATCTGTCATTATGTCACCGAGTACGTTCTGCCGAGAAATGTACCGGGAAACGTTATCATTATTAACGCTATGTTTTTCCCTGCTACGCCTCTCTATTCAGAAGACTGTGTCTATAATATTTTTTGGTCTATGTAGATAACATTTAAATGTGAAAGATTAAGTAATTACCAGATTGCGTCAGATAGAAGGGAATGTTTTAAGAGTGTATGTAGGTATGTACGTCTTTTGAGTTGTCTGTAGCCTAGACGGCTTGGCGTATTTTAATAAGTAAGGTGTCGATAGATTCCTCTCCATTATGAAAGTGATAATAGGCTACATACTTTTTTACGTAATGCAGGTTTTAGCAGTCCGGCGTTTTGTTTATCTATGAATGATCACTAATTTTCTATATTCCCGTATAATATTGTAGATGGATATTAATATTTAATATCTACCTAGGTAACATTATAGAGTTTAAACAACACTGATACATAAATAATAAAATGTACTACAGATAAGTGGTATGTAACCTATAAAGAGATTACTTCAAAACAAGGAAAAATTCTACAATCAAGTCACGTGCGCGCTCCGTTCTGTTCTCTGCATTTACTTTGCGAAAATGTAAGTAGGTATTATCACAGATAAGAGAAAAACTTAAGTGATGCCAGGAAGTTTTTTTTTTAATTTTTGTCCGATTGTGCTAAAATTTACTAAATATTTTATACTGAACTGGCCCATGATGTAAGAATAATTGTACCTAAATAAATTATTTGTATCATACTGACAAATGCTGTAAAAACATACGCCTTAAGAAAGTCTTCGTCAAAAAAATTTTGACTAAAGAGCATTAGCAGACTTCAATTTAAAATATTATACTTGAAGTATAATATATATTTGGTCATAGCGTTACAATTTGAGAGTGCGAGTACAATTTGCTAAAAACACGACTTTGTTTTTGAAATGAATCGCTTGCGAGTTAATAATACAGAATTAACACGATTTTAAAACTAATAGCTGTTACAGAGTCCGCGCATTTCAGAATCAGGAATGGGATATACAAAATTAAATTTTATAACAAAGTTAATTATACGTAATTATGTATAACAAAAATACGTATATCATTAAATGAAATATCCAGAGCGACTGCATCATTTACCAGCTAAATGAATTATTAAATTTTAACGAGTTTGGAGTAAATTTCATAATGAATTTCATTTCGTAATTTGGTAAATATTGGATAATAGCAACTCGTTCTATTAATTAAGCAGTTCTGGAAATTTTATCGCGATCATTTTAATTTTGGTACCTGTGTCGCCGCGTGAAATGATCCAACAATATAATTGGATTATTTCGTTTTGTTAACGCATTTATTCGATTATGTATTTTGCATCAAGAACCTTTAAAGTAAATTAATGGTATACAATTGATGACTGTGAATTTTACTACTGCAGGTTAAAAAGTAAGTTTAGTTACCTATAACTCGTAAACTAAGTTATCTATTACACGTTAAATAAATCGTAGCGTAGTCTGATGTTGATACGTGAGTTACAACAATACTCTCAATATGGCTATTGATATACTTATTACCTATTAAGTACAGATATTAGTTATAAGTAGAAACCTGGAAATACCTAAGAAATTTTGCCGATAGGGGTCACCCGTCAACTTATTGACCGCGTCTTGTGTATTGCCCATTAATTTAAGAGTTAATAGTCAACTAGAAATTCTCGTAGTCATGACTATTTGGGTATCATTTCTATGTGTGCGGCTATATCACAGGAAGTTTTAGCGTGAAGGTATGAGTGGGTTAAGGTTTCCCATGGTAACCTCCAATAATCAATAGACATTGGGTAACAGAATTATCTTTTGCGTATTTACGCAATTCAGTATAGATAAAAGTATGCTGGTACCACTATTCGGTGATATTTGGCGTCGTTACTCAACATAAATAAAAATACCAAGGTTAGGCTAGTCAAGGTAAGCGGAGAAAATATACAAAAAAAAAATTATGCCATCAAGTTCCTATGTAGATCAACTATTATAGTAGGGTTTATGCCTTTTGAAGCTTTCACATTTTTACCCGACTATGCCATTAAGAGGGTAATGTTTTTCGAGTGTTTGTATGCACATTTCTTTGGCATGCTCTACAGTTACAGCCTAAACTACTTGACGGATTTTAACGTATTGTTCTTGGATCGTAATGTATTGCCTTCTAGGCTATAAAAGTTGTCATAGGCTATAGAATTTTGTATAAAAAAATGCAGTAAGATTTTAGTATTTTTTTTATATTTTTAATAATAATTAAGTGAATAGAATTCAATTTTTTTTGAGTTAACAGTATTAGTCTTAAGCGTTTTCTTTGGTTGACTTAAGGGGTGAAAGTTTCACAGACGGTATACAAAAAAGTTTTAGTAAAAGAAAAATATATTTGAAATTGAAATAATGTGCTCGTACTTAACGTAATACAATTAATTTGCATACGTCGCATGACATTAAATTAAACCCGTAGAAGCGAGAAACGTGTGGCGCATGCAAAACAACAGCACAGATTAGCTGTCACGACTAAACATAATTAGTGATTCAATTTAAAGTCGTTTAGTGTCATAAAACGGTTAAATTAAGTAAAAAATAAGTACAATAAATGAAGTAAATCTGTCGATCACCTATCTATTCTAGATTGGCTTACGACGCTACCAGAAATTGCCATAATAATTGTAGTCATCTGAAATACAAGCTTAAAACAACTTGAAACAACCGTAAAATATTGAAGCAAACTTCCGTTTTACGATACAACAAATGAGTAAGTACAAACTTGGCTGGGATGTTTCAAACAAACTAAATTTATTGTCAAATCTTAGTTCCGTACGGGTAGGTTTCGATCAAAATGTGACTTAAAAATAAACATTAAAGAGATCTTTTCTTAAAGGCTTTTTAATTTTTTAAGAATTCGAGCAAAGCACGTGTTAAAGTGAACCTACTTCCTGACGTCAGATAGAGTTGAAATTTTATATAAATTGTGTGAAAGTCGGTTTAAAATAAAAATTATGGAGCTGGTTTAATGTTAGAGCTATAAGGTGGCCATTTAAAATAGAAGATAGCTAATTTAAATCTGAAATACAGCGACGTAACCCATCTTTTTTGTTTGGTTTCGGCGTTTCTTGCTTTGTGATGATATTCGGGTTCTATAATAAAATCGTCTAATTAGGTATTAGCTATATGAAACTATTTAAAACAAAAACGTATTTGGTACTTCTAGGGTTTCTTAGGAAGTTATTCAGCCGACATGGTACTCGTAGGTATCTCCATTGCACAAAATGATTTACGTGTCCGTCGCGACATGACGAATCTTGTATCCAATTAAAAAGTGCACGGAAGCTGACACGAATCGTATTGGTTCATGTACAATATCCGTCATCTTTTACAAGTTGGATTTTTTCGTAACAAGGGATCCGTAGTAGGTACATTGTTTTTCATTTATTACTATCTAGCAAATTTTTCGAGACCAGGTTTATTTCGATGAAAGATATAACTTTTTTTATGATAACAATTTTCAAATGTGGTAGATAAAGGAGATACAGAGAGACAAAATTGATTAATTTGTCGATTTTTTAAAATTTATTCCTAACTGGTTATTTTTTCGATTAAATATGAAGACATTTGTCTAAATTTTACGAAAAATTTATTTGTGGTACAAAATTTAATTAGTAATGGCAATTAGTAAAGAATTAATTATTTTACATTACATTTGATAAATTGATAAACCTTAGAAAACTTAACATCAAAAAGTTGTTGGATAATAAACGATTTTCGACGAAAACCAATTTTCCGCTTTCTTCTCAAATCTTTTCTAACGCCGGAGCAATAAAATCCAGACGACTTGGAACTTGTTTAGTTGTCGTTCTAAAATAGCGCTTTATAGATAAGTTTCTAATGCTTAGCTTATTCGTTGGTTTACTTACGATAGTTACTTTTATCGGTTTTATATCTAAGATTTCCGTATGTTATTTTACTGAACCAAGTTTATGGGTTTCTGTACTCAAGTTTCCTGTAGTATTCAGTTAATTTCGCTCTGTTATAAATTGTTAAATTGTTATAAGATGCTTGACCGAGTTTAGTTTAAGTATTTTTTTAAGTACTTTTTTTAAATTACCAGGCGGTTTGTATCGATGAAGTAAAGCAATTGCGGACGCGGTCAGAAAATGGATGAGTGACCGCTAGTGGAGAAAATTCTTAGCCTTCCCGTGCTTCGGAGGGCACATTACTTAATGGAATTTCATCGGTCTCGGTTGTTATCGTTAGATGAAAGTCGTTAAACTATGTCGAAGGTCTTAAGGTGGCATAAAAACTTTCGAAACTTTCGTTGGGACACTAGCCACTGCCATTCCGTACTAGAACAGCATGGTGAAGGCTATAGGCCTTGTTGATGACTAATTGTTGGCAAATTTCATTTAAAAACACCTCTAATCGCTGTTTGTAATTATAAAGGTCGTAAGTTAATAAAGATTTACTAAAGATTTTAAAACGTCAACTTTTCTAACACAGGCCGCCATATAATATACATAGCATTTATAAAAGTTGGAAGTCAAAAGAACGGCACATAAAGAAAAGATCAAGTTTCCAACTTAATTACTAAGTTCCGTGTCACAGGACTCTTTGCTTGGCACTTTAAGGTTATATAATGCAGTACCTGGAAATAAAAAATGGCAGGGTGCGTTTATACACTTTATACAATTTCTTAATGGATGCTCAGGGGTAAAGGGTGAACACTACGTATACCTCGTTTTTTTCGTCGTGATTTAAAATGTAAATAATCTTGGCACAACTTTTATTTATTTCATTAATTAAAAAATATATTTAGAAGTATACAGAAATTTATTTTAACATTAAATTATTGTTTATTCTTTAATTCTTATTTTTAAATCGATAATTACATTAAAAAGACAGTGTAAGATTGTTTACCTTTTAAATCACGACGAAAAAAACGAGGTATAAATATATGTATACACTCACAGGGGCGTGAGGTGATAAATATTGTCACTCCTCACAACTTTTCTGTTATACAATACTTCTTGTAGTAAAGAATCTACCAAGGTACGTATTAAGGCTGAAGTGTAGAGTTTGTAAAGTCAGGACTTATAGAGTTAGGGCGAGTAGTTTTAGAATCTTGGTTCTACATGAGATTTGATAACTTTTTAACAGTGCTAGCCATGGTTTCGTCTTGGCAACGATTTACAAGAAACTGTTTGCAGCATGATACATTGTATCGAGAAACATCTTATTAGAATAAAGTATCTGGTGTACTTTTATCATCATACCATCATATAAAGGTCTCCTATTAATGGAACACAATGAAATAAATGATTTATTGCATCGGCATCTCTGTAAATAGACTGTGAGAGAATACCCCTGCTTAGTTCTGCTCAGTTTATTCACAATACAACTAAGTGCAGCTTTGTCATAGAGATAAAAACTGTTACAGCAGTATATTGTAGTAACAAAGGTAATTCTTTCTGAAGTTGTTGCTGTAGACCGAACTAAGAACTAAACGTTTTATAAATAAATAAACGCTAACACACTCATACACCTGCAGTAGGATTCCGTGTCGCAGGTGGCATGGACAACACAAATAACACGTCACTAACACCTATGACCCGAGAACAAATATTTATCTGCCCCGGCCGGGATTCGAACCCGGGGCTCCTCGCTTCGCAGGCAGGTTCACTACAAACTAGGCTACAGGGTCGTCTATAATAGGAAGCGTAGTAAAATTTAGACGCGTTATCAATATGACGTGCTCAACTTTTGGTAGTACACTTTTAAGAAAAATGTATGCACGTAAGAACTTGACATTTGATATGCTTAAACTTAACATGCCGTAAAAGAGCACAAAGCTATATTTTGTTTAGAAAATGTTACAAATACGTTTATTTCTGAATTCAAAGCAAATTCACACAATTACATGTTTTATAAACTGATAGGGCACACAGTCATGGAACCATAGGCCCTGTTAATAGAAAGTTACCGTGAAATTCACATCTTAGCTAGGTATATAGCACGAGTATAATAATATAATAATCTATTGTTTGATGTAATGAGTAATGACTGAATTTGAACCGCAGGGCAAGTCCTCTAGTATAGGATAAAAGGATAAAGGGGTTGGGGAAAACCGCTACTGTATAGCAATTAGGTTTAGGTTATACTCGTAATGAGGTCAAAGATTGGTTTTGGTCAGACCATCTCCTTTGGTGCTGGCATTTACTTTGCTCAAGGTTGTGCTGGCTTCAGGTTCAAACTTCGATCTATTAAATTCCACGCTTGCTATTGCTATATTTCGTAACACGTAATCCTTTAGTCGTAGGTTAATTTACGGTTTATTTAAGTAAATAACTTGAATAGATGTAAAGTTTATTTAATAGATGTTGTACCTATAAAACAAAAGGCTAAAGAACAAAGCTTAGAATTCAATTTGTTTGTAATATTCCCATCGGGCGTTGGGGTCGGAATAGTTTTTGCGACAAACACGAGCCCGCCAACAATAACTTAGTTATCCTCAAAGTTAGGGAACTTCCCAATTCGTAATCAAAGTGTATTGTGGTAAGATTGATACAGAGGCAACTGACTTGTCGGTAAAATGAGCCTTGGAAATGTTAGAACTTGGAATGAGTTATGATTCCATTAGTAATTCGTAGGTAACTAGAACTTGAGTCTTTCAACGAAAGCTTTTACGAATTCTTCTGGGATACCTACCTATTCTTTTGAAGGAAAGTTTGTAATGTAATCTAACCTATATATTTATTTATCATAAATAATTCTGCTGACCACATACCATCTGGGTCGTCTACTTGTTTGTAGGCTATTTTCATAGAAATGTCTCGTCGAAACTAAAGTAAAAATTCTTGCACAATTTTCTCTTGCTTCCAGCTTAAGTATCTTAACCACTAATGGTCACCCATCCACTTTTCGACCGCGCTCACAGTTGCTTCATTTTTTGGGCCACTCAGGAATTAGATTCGACCACCGCGTTATTGCGTCATGACCGCTTCGCGGGGTGTTTACGAAGCAAATTCCCTACGAATGCGGCTCACCGCAGATAATTTAAGTGCAATGCACAAAATGGACGGCACTAGCAAAACACTTTACATAAAATGGCGACAGGATGTACAATGTTCGTTGCAACCTCGCAGCGGTGCCTGATTATAAATATTTCACATGAAATAGTGACTAAATATGAGTTTCTGATTTTTAAAACGAAACGAAAGGTTGTGTTCGTAAATATTTTATGCATGAAAGTTAACCAAAAGACAGGTAAGAGTAAAGTAGACAAGGTTTTGTATAAGTTAATTTTACTGCAAATAATTTTGGTTTTCATACATGCTACTGTTACATAACTTGTTAAAGCAATAGTTTATGTAATCCCAGACTTCCTGAGAATACCTACATAATTTAAATGATAATAGATTTGAAACAGTTTGCTTCACAGTTGAATTAGCATGTGTATTAATCAGTTATATGGAAAAGCAAGCGCAGTCGGAGAGCGGAAACCAGATTAGCACCCGTCATATATCGGACGTGTCGACGCTATTTCCATAGACACTTCCACATGAGGCGCCTAGGTAACAAACCTATGCATTTACCTTGTAAACTCTAATAACTAAGTTGAAAGTAGTTCTTTAATTCACCTGCTAGACGGTTTAAGTATCGGTTATTTTCTAGCATCCACTGTTATTAATCTAGTCAAATATACCTTTTAAAGTCTTTGGTGTCCTTTTTTTTAGTTAAATAAGTGATTGCATTGCCCCTTCCCCTATAATATTTCCCTCCATTCGTTGATTATAACATCATCCACAAATTACGTTACCTTGGAATAAATATAATACCTACTTTAAGAGTACCTAAAAACTTAATATCAATAATGGTTGTTTATAACTTCCAACTTTCCTCTTTTTACGTTAGACAGTATTTACTTGGATGATTATCGTTTAAGCTCAAAATATTATTGTAAAGTTTGTACTTTAACAAGGACTGATAAACAAGTTCGAAATGTTGATGTTTGGTTAGTTGGAATAGTAATTAGGTTTATCATAATGTATTCTAGGTAAGATTATATAGTGTAAGATTTGGTCAGGTAATAAAAACAACTGTTGAATGTTTTATCACTTATTCTGGCTTTAATTACTTTAAATATAAATTATTCAACTTTTACCAATCTTATTCCTCTTATTTTCATACATCTAATAATCTCCCTCCTTTTACCTACCACAGACTATCAATCATATTTTCGCGCCAAAAATCATAACTTAAAATTATATGCCTAGAAGGGCAGACTGCCAGCTATAAATTAAAATATGTTAAAAAAACAACACAGAGTATTCTATAATAATCATAACTAAATATTTATAAATAACTTAAATGAAATAAAAAAATAATGAAAAGCTAACAATAGGATTTTATAGAATTGTTTTGAAGTAAATAACATAGAAAAACAACAAAAATGAACTGCTAAATATTTTCTCTAAGAGGAGGCACACGTTAATAAAAATTATTTAGAACCAAACCAAACTTACTTTATTCACATCTAGTTTTATTTGCAAAAAGCCAATGACATCTTACGTGTTGAAATCTGTCAAGACTGAACGACTGAAGAGCGTGCCAAAGAAAAATATCAATTATGATTATAACGTCGTTTATAAATAATAATTCATATTACATAAGGAATCTTAGGACCCCTTATAAGAATAACAGACAATTACAAGTTTCAGATTCACGTTCACCTAAATAAGAAGCGCAGGTACAATGTTCTTTGAATACATTCAATTGAGGAAATAAAACGTCCACCTCTTAACGTTTGATACATAGACATTTCACACACACTTCAGATTGAAGACCCGTTGACAGCCAGCTGACGTTGAAATTGAAATCTGTCAACCTGGAATGTCAAACGAGTGTATATTTTATTATTTCACATCAAGAGTTATGGTCCAATTTCGACCTCAAAATGGGCCTTTTAGTAAGATTAATTACAATAATTCATACAGTCTAACGTGCCTTAGTATCTCAGTCCAACTTAGTTTGCTAAGCTCATTGCTGTACATTCCACTGGGTTTAGCTCCAGATAAAGTTAGAA
This sequence comes from Lerema accius, assembly GCA_001278395.1. Classification (NCBI taxonomy): domain Eukaryota; kingdom Metazoa; phylum Arthropoda; class Insecta; order Lepidoptera; family Hesperiidae; genus Lerema; species Lerema accius. Next base: position 244,772 of record LGAG01000610.1, on the reverse strand, counting down.
ACCGTTCAGCTTAGATGGTTGTGGATGAGCAAAGTTTATGAGGGTGAGACCGCTTGCAGGTTGTACAAACATTTAATCTTACTGCCGGTAGCGATCGCAGGGTTATGGCTCATAACAGTACATTAACAATGAATAATCGTAATTTATTGTTCGAACCGCGAAGGACTAGTACAAATTGTCGGGTTAGTGTTCCCTGTCGGTTATAATATACTTAGTGTTTTCTAGCCAAGAGTGAAGCTTTCAGCACAACCTTTATAAACTTTCAGGTTTCCTCACAATGATTTCATTCACCGAAGCAAGCGATAATTACTTAGTTTTTTAATACGCACATAATTTTTAGAAAGTCAGGAACTCCGGTTAGGAAGACCAACATTCAAATCATTAGGCTATCAATGCTTAGAAAAACTTGCACTAGCTTACAAAAAGATAATTATAGGTACAGCATTTTGTTTAACAGAAGCACGTATTTTTGCGATTGTTACATAAAAAGGTTGCTATCTCGGGTTTATAATTTCATTTATCTTAACAATATTTAGCAGTTTTATCGTAGTCCACTATTTAGTTTATTTATTCATAAACAAGTAAGTTGCTGACGGTACACAGCTCTCTAATATACACAAGAAATGAAATGTGGCGAGCATGAACTACTGTAGCGAGTTCTCTACGTTTTGTGAACTAATGAACCGTATTTCTGAGATGTACTTTGGTTCTAAGCTTTGTATTGTAGTGGAACTACAAATAGTTTATCATCTTCATATGAAAACCTAACGTACGTGAGCTTATCTCGGAACTCTTTCTAAATGTACCGGTTTTAATAAATATTTAGTAGAATATTTAAGAGTGGGTACCTATATAGACTTACTTAACAAATTCTATTGTTATTAATATTGAACTGATTTATTATGAATATTTTACGTTTAATTTTCCCGCCATAAAGTTACATTTTAGAAGTACAATATTTATTGTTATTGTTATCGTCTTTATAGAGAAATAATAACTCATAAGTAATAAGTGATAAGTGTTTATTATTATGTTTTCTCTATAATTTATTTATTGTATCAAATGCTCTCAGTTGTTATTGTTCAGTGCTTAACTAAGGGTTTACAGTAAATAATAAATGATCACCTTCCTCGCAAAATTCTCCATTGAAGGTTACGCGACAAATCTGCTTAAGTATTTAAAGGAATTATATACGATGAATAACGACAACAAACACGTTAATTTGGGAATTATTTATTGCCAATTTAGAAGATTTACATGTTCATGAATATATTTGTTTTAGTAGTAATTGTCTTGGGGAGCTTTAGGAAAATAATAGTGTACTGAATGAATTGCTGATTTAAAATTATTAATAACTAGTAGACCCGCCCTCGCTTCACTTCGATAAACCTGTGCCGAAATTAAGGTAAAAAATAGCCTAAGTTAGGTACACCTTACTACATCAGCTATAGCTAGTGAAAGTCCGTCAAAATCGGTTCAGCCGTTTCAGAGATTAGCCGGATGAAACAGAAAGACAGACGGATAAACAGACAAAAATTAAAACAAAAATTTTGGTATGTGTACTACCGTGTATACATACGTATGCATTAACAAAAAAACGGTTATTTTAATATTACAAATAGACCTTAAATTTTATTTATCTACACAACTATACAACATAGATGATAGCTGCTACTTAATCTCACTTACTGATTAACGAGATACATAAATCCGAGTGATAAAAAGACACTTTATGTAATCACAGGACCTAGTTCTTCCTGATTTAAATGGATATTGGGGATGTTATAAGATTTATTCCACGATTTTGAACTTTATGATTTTGTTATTGTACTCGTAAGCTTCGCAAGGAATTTACGACGAATCTATTAAACAAATGAGCGTTGGCGAAATTTGGAGCTGACTATTGCGTAACGAGTAATGAATAATAGAAAAACAAAACATAAGACAGCAAATTTTTTTAAGGGGTTTTAGTTATACTTCTATGTATAGCCTACTTCTTTGAGGCGGAGTACGTGTGTATGTTAAAAATACTTCGGGATATTTGGTTGTTGGGATATCCTGTAAAAATCAAATGTTCCTGACAGTGCTAGTTTTAAATGCTCCAGTTTTAAAAGAATTTAATGCGCCAGCTGCTTAATTACACATTGCAAATAATTGACGTCATTACAATTAGTTCAATTTACAACTGTCAATCTTAATTAATGCAGAGCGAATATTTAAGTAGATAATAGCTATGTTAATTGTAATGAAACTGTAATGAAATCAATTTCGTATGACGCTCAAGCTCTATAATATTAATGGGATAATTTAAGTAGTAATGCTTACGGTACTTAACCTAGGTTTTTTTTTATCCAATTCGTCCTGTCTAACCATCTAGTAAGGTTAGTAACTGTGTGATAGTTAGTAACTAATAGGCGTTTCTTTTATAATTTACAAGGTAAGGAAAGGTACTAGACACATAACTTAAAAGATTAAGTTATTCTAATCTGTAAATCACTTGATTCGAAAGTACACAGTATTAAAAAAATCAAATATTAAATACAAAATTTTACTTTTAGTATTTTCCGATATTATTACGGAATTTCCCGGTGATTTTCAGCTCAGATAGCGACTGTAATGCTCTTGTCACTCATGAGCCGGGATTCAGGGAACTTTCGCGAAGCTAATGTTTGATACAATTTATCTCAAGGAATAAGCTCATTCTGTGAAAATTCCTGGGAAAAGTGTATTATCCAGCCATTAAGGGATAATCTTTGTGATGAAAAATATATAGAATTAGGTATCTGTATTGGTAATTACTTAGGACTTGCTCTGTCGTCGAGATTGGACCATAACTCATAATGTCAAATAATATAAAAATCAATTGTGCTGTTCGTTAGTCTCGCTAAACTCTTTATCGGTTAAAACGAATTGGGTAATTCTGGTCTTAAATTATTCGTGGAAGTCCAGGGAAGGTTTAAAAGTTGAGTAAATATGAAAAAAAGTTAACCTTTTTTTTATTCTGAGTCGGTACGGTGTTTGCCAAGTCAACTAATAAAATAATGTGAGACGTGTACCTTTTTTTTTTCTTTTTTTTAACGTCAGGAAATGCATTAGGCATACCACCCGCCCGAAGGGGGAGCGAGTGGTTATGTGGGACTCCCCGCGACTGCGGTATACCCACTGAAACCTGCCGGTGTTTCCTCCTCGCACCATATGGCGGGAACGCGGGAACGCTTGCGCACACATCCGCGAACCCGCCGGTGCCTGGCCGCTTGCGCGGCCCCTCCAAATGGTGGGGCAAAAAGCCCCCCCCCCCCTCCTTCGATCAGGCGCGCCGGAAACACCTAGACGCGCCTTCACTCCTCGGTCCCTATGCGCAGGGTGATGAACCACCTATATCTACCTCAACTGTCTGTCAATTGTAAACCGTGTCTATAAGTAAGATTGTGTGAATTTGCTTTAAATTCAAAAATAAATGTATTTTTTACGCATATTTCAACCAAATTACCTGTATGCATTTCCTTACGATTTAAACTTTAACCACGACAATTGTTAAATTCGTACATGGATGGAAAGAATAATCTTTAAAAGGCATCCTAAAGTGAACCCTTCACTTTTGAACATGGCTCTTTTAATTATATGAAACCACTTTTCAAAAAGGAAACAGGTATGAACAACTCACAATAAAATTATTTCACATTTTGTGAAATGGCAAATGCATGAATCGTTCCGAATTCCAACGTTCCATTACACGATTTAATAAAACCACAATTGTCAGATTCACGAAATATCCATGAAGCTATTTTTAATTTTAAGTATTAAAATTTTCGGCATATTCTCGAGTTAAAACCCATTCTTGTTGTACCAACCAATTTAAAAATCTGTTAAGTTTAGAAGTCGTTCTTTCGAAGTCCTATCCAGAATTGATATTAAATAGAATCTCAATTGGCTATTGATATTGATATGAATATGCTATTGATAGATAAATATACAATTTCAGAGTATTAACTGAATAAAACCGCTTCGTCATTCATAATCAATCCTCTTTTGATATGAATCAGGACAAATCATATCCATCGTTATAAAGGTATCTTCTGTTTCGGTCTGACTGTCAGCGATAAGTGATAAGTAATTGGTAACAGCGAATTTTTTTCTCAATAGCCAAGAAACAAGTAGGCGAGCCACGAGATGGTTATGTTGGCCATAAACGGAGAATATTTGAAGCGATCGCTAACCGAAGCTTGAAGCAAACGGCGTGGGAGATTATATGAACTGACTGCTTCAAGTTACTCGTGTTTGGCAGTTAGACAACAACTGCTTGAAGTTGTCGGCGTCGAGGCTTTGAAGCTTTCCGTCTATAGCCAGCT
>LGAG01000610.1:190150-228299 GCA_001278395.1 Lerema accius | reverse complement strand
CTGACCACTTTAATTAGTGCCTTTTTATATTTCGAAACAAATGCTACTTCTGCGCTCCCTAGCGAGGTACACCATAATTTATCGAGGAACATCCACTGATCCATAACATACTCTTTAATAAAGACGGTATCTAAATCGGTCCATTAGTTTTGAAGATAACCGTCAACATTCGTTTGCACAGGCAAACAAACAAATTAACATACAACCTCTCACCCTAAACTCATATTAACCATGTTAGTTTCTTCGCGAGTAAATAAGAACCTTACCTATAGAGAACTGCATATTACTACACATAACATACGAGAATACAAACTCTTTACGTAATTACTGCGACACTGACTAACCACTGGGTTCTACGCCATCTAATTGAAACCTACGTTCTTTATTAAAAAAATATAATGTTTCTTGAAAAATGTCTTTCCTGTTAAAACTCCACCTTATATCGGGCTATTTCAACCCCGTTTTCCTCAACTAAACTATCAATTCCGGATTCAGAAATTTTGATGCGAATTCAGAACGTTTGTGGCCAGTCTACAGTTATATTTTTGACCTTCTTTAAGCTATTAGTTTCAAACACAGAGCAATGAATGTATCCGTGGTTTCAAAGACAAAATAAATTCTGAATTTGAATTTGATTACGTAAATCATGGAGTAAATCAGTATATCGTTTCCTTCTGATTCAAGATCTAAACAAAATCTTGTACGGGGCGTTATTACGTCGTTAGTCTGCTGAGGAACTGTAACGATGGTCATTGAGAGCCATCAACATAGCTTTCTATTGAAGACGTCCGGCCGGAACGAGGTCGTTAATCCAATCGACGAGAGACGATCGGGTTTGGATTGGAATCTACAAAAAAACCTTAGTTTTATAGTACCTCATTTTTAATAAACATGTTGCTGTTTTGATAATAATGCGTTATACTCATAGTCCTATATACATTGATAATAGAAAGACATGTCTTATATCAAGTAGATATACGCCTCGCTGGGAATTGTACTTAGAACCCTTTGAACGAAGGTCTGACACGGGAACTATTGCGCCATACGGGTCATCTGTTTACAGTGTGTCATTTCCGGTTGTTAGTCGGCTATTTCAATAATAAAAGCATCAAACTAATACTATTTTTATTACTAACCTAGTACTGGCCGCAATCCGTATCCGTATTTTTTTTTTACGTAAAGCAGTTTGCATGTTATTAATGCTGTATTATACTGTAAATTTTAAACTTTACACTTTCCTACACTCAACCTCAATCCGTAATTTCAAAAGCAATTGAAATGCTTCACTCATCTAGATACTAACGTAGTTCTTTAAAAAGTTAAATTAATCTCATATAAATAGGGGTTCTTATCTTTGTCTTTACCCGGAAAGCAAAGGAAAAGTCGTTTCACATTTATTATTTGCTCTAATATAAGATATATAAAGTTCAAATGCTCCAGCAAGAGCTACCAGCCGGATACGAATTTCTTGGACATCTTAGACGTATAAATAAAATAATATTGACATTTGAGAACTAATAATAGAAAAGTATGGAAGAGATGAGTACAATTGTATGAATTCTATGAATCAAAAGGCCAAGAATTCTATTCTTCAAGTAAGTGAATGAAAATAATATAAAAGAATCGAAAGGCAGGGTTGTCTTGAGATTCGATTGGAACAAAGGTTCTTTCGCTTATACTTAACTACATATACCTCTATATGTAGTTACAGATTTAAACCTTTTATAGATTAATTTAAAAAATCACTGCAACAGAATTTTTTCTGTATACTTACAATCTATCCGGTACTTTAAGTTACGGCAATGACATTAGGTGCGGAAGAATGACATATGAAAATGATTTTGTTATTAGAATTTCGGCTACAATTTTTAAGCCAAATTGAATTTTTTTCTTGTCTATTACCGAGCTATTCATTTTCGTTTAAAACGTAGGACGTAGACCTATTGTACGGGTTATGGAAGTGGTCGGTACTAAAGCAAACGTGTGTACGAGTATGTGTCACTTATAAGTCCCAAAACACTGATGCTTTGTATGAAAGTTAATGTATAGAGTTATAATGCCGGTACGTAAACACTAATAAAAAAGAGTACAAAATGAAAAACAGTTGTCACTTTGGTACATTTTATTAACATAATGACAGAAATTGCACAGATTTCGTTTCATTGACATTAGACAGATAGGCGCTTCATATACATACACGACAGTTTACGATTATAAATAAAAATAGTTTGACTACACAACGCACTAACTACACTACAGAAAAGTATTTTCATCAATGGGCTCAATATATTGAAGCAAACACTTTCCTTTTACAGCTAAATCTATTTTATATTTACATTAAAATTACATCTATATTTACATTTTACAATAAAATCGTTTATTACAGAATAAAGTTAGTCGCACATACAGCTAGATTTTTTATACAATTTCTAAATAACTTATGACTAAATTTACAAAGCACATGGCACTTTTTACATTGAATGCAAAATTTTATTTACAACTAAATGTATTTTTAAACATAAATTATAAAGGTTTTTTAATATAACATTAAAATACTTTTAAAGCATTTTAAAAACTACTTTACGCTCTTTAATCAGCATCATCTAAGTTATACTAACACTGCGCTTTAAAAACCCGTATTTCATTAAACGCCATTATAATTATTTTCTAAACTCTTTCTACAATCAAAACAAACCTTTGCACCAATATTCTAGAATCGACTACAATCCGCGAATTGGGATCGAAATATTAGTACCCATAAACTAGTACCATACCGTAATTGCAAAATCCACTATGAGTATAGTAATGTTCACAATGATTTTGAAACTTATTACTTTCTATTAAAGTTGTAATTGCTAATGGCTTACTGTCGAGTGTTAAGTGGTGGAACCATTGCTCCGAAAATTTTGTTATTTCAGTTACATGAATTATATTATCTGTATATTATTACAAGAAGGGTTCGACTTTCGATGTTGATTTAAGAATAATACACGCTCGTAAGTATAATATGTGCTATAAATCCATTAAATTTTGAAAATAATCGACACACACACACAGTCTCAATTTTTCTTGTAATGGTTTTGTCTTGTTGTTTCCTAGATGGCGCTAAGAACATTCTCCTTTCCTACTTGAATAGTTGACGCTTTTATGTATTCCATAATTTTATCGATGCTAATCTAGACATAACGATCTGTGGTTGGATTTCGATAACAGAGTGGATACTCTAGTTATTGATACATATCCGTTCGAGATTTGATCAAATATCCATTTATTTTATTACCATGCAAAATTATATTGAAAGGAAATATACTTTAGAGTTATTCCATGGGATTTATCTTTCTATAAATTGGCGCTATTTCACAGTATTTAGGCCTCCTTTATCCATCAAATATCTATATAAAGTTTACAGTCCACACCAAAACGTCAGTTAAACCCACGTAAAGAAAAAAAACGACATAAACCACAACAGTAATGAAGTAACCATTCCCTCTTTTCTGTGAACAGCAACGTTAATGTTTCAATAAAGCACGCATTGGATTTATCGTATTTACTCGCACGGAATAAATCCTCACACGTGATCAACGTGTGTCAGCAATTACCTGCAAGGAAAAACAACAGTTAATTTTGAATCGTATTTGCTTGCACTAATTAATTTCCTAGAAACGTAACAGAAACAACATCTAAATATTGCAGTTGGAAACCGTTCAAACTTAGATTATATGTATAGTTGAATAGTTTAGCTTGCAAGCTGCAACGCTCATTAAAGGCTCGTTTTAGTAAGTTCAAGAAATTCAGTCATATGTGGAAAACTAGTTACATATATGAGTTTTACATTCTGTTTAATCAGATTTGCAGTGTTTATTATTGAGTTTTGGTAAGGTAAGTTTGAATTGCTTTTTATGATTTTTATGATTCCGGTTGCATTTTTATTCTAATTTACATTCCTGACTAGTTTTTTATGTAAAGCGCACTACAAAAGATACATTATATGACTGTCCCCTAAATAAATAAACTTTCGAAATTACCTATAGCTGAGTTCAAGAAAAGGATGTATGTTACAACCAAATTTTTTCCATATTCTATTCTATTCTAAAAGTAAATATATTCTATTCTAAAAACTTAACTTGAAAAAGTCTATTACAACTCCATTGCTATCCGTGGTAATGTTTTCTCAAACCCGATTACATACTTTGGCATTTGTCTTCATAAAGTCTACATTACTTGTAATATAAGTCGTGTTTGTAAAAGATAAATCTTTATAAATTATATTTGGATTCAATGTGCGTGCGCCCTATCCAAATACCATCAGTGTCAAGAGAAGCTTTTATTTTTATATACACTTAACCGCGGATCTTGTATCTACGTGGCGTTTCAATGGATATTTTCATGGCCAGTAAATGTTATGATTCAATTCCACGTGACCATAACCTTAAACTTCGTTAGCATCAAGGTTAATAATTGCAATGATTACTCTGTAGAAATGGTCTTTAAAGATGTGTTCAGATGAATGGTTGCAATCCATTTTCCGGCTTGGCTTCGGTAATCATTAATAGGAAGAAATATATACCACTAATCTTCTCGGTGTATATAAATTGGTAAAGGGATTTTTACACGACTGTGAAGGGTATTTTTTTAAGCGCGTGTATGTACCTATAATTGTATCCACTTTTTTACCTGCTCTGCAATTCAAACGGTTTGACGAATTTATACTTGAGAAGTATAGCATGGCAACAGCCCAAAATACTTATAAATAGGTAATCCAGATTTTTGGTTTTCTATTTATTTAATTAAAACGTGTATTTCAGGAAAATAATTTCGTCGAATCGCATTTTAAACTTAACCAGTAGGTACAGTCATTCATTAGATGAACAACCGCGACTTTCGAAAAAAAAATCGAAAACGCAAAAGGGAATATAACCGATAACTAAACCAACCAACTAACCAACATCTACCGGTTTAAGTGACAAAATAGATCATCTTGAAACGAGAACCGTAAAACGAATATTCTCTTCTATAAACCATTTTAAATCGATTGACCAAGCATCGTAAGGAAAATTGGTCGTCGGTTCCGAGTGCTTATTTTATTATATTGGAATTTGGTTTGCGGAACGTTTCAATTGGTGTTCTACTAATATAAATACGTTCTATTGAGTATTAAATATAGAAATATCGTTTATTACTATATCTTGTTAGCATTTGAAAAGATATAGGTAGATACAAGTATTGAAGAATTAAAAAATTAACAGCAAACAATATGAAAGAAATTGAAATAGTTGTAAATAAGTATGGTTTCAATAGGAATACCAAAATTAATAGTAAGAGAGAAGTTGAAATAAGAACGGATTAGCATGGGTTTCTATAGTAATACAAATTAGTTTACCCTTTGAATTTTTATTCATTTAGCTTTTATAAACTCCACAAATAGGAGAAAATATTAAACTCGCCTATTATAAGAGCGTATTTGTTTACTCTAGCTATTAGTATTCTCTAATTTTAGCAAATTAGGCTCACTTCAGTTAAATTTAATTAAAATTTTGCATGCTAGTAAATAACATCCAAAGTAGAGAACGCAACATCAAGATTTTATGTAGCAAAATCATAATTTATTTGAAGATATATAAACATTTCAAGACATGACAAAATAAATAGGAAGAAATGGCACGTTACGCAAGCCTTAGTGACGTGATCGTCCATGAAAGTAGACCGTGTTTACGTAAATTATGAAGTTGTGTAATTTGCTAGCAAACAGTATTTATTTGACTACATTACGCCGTTGATTTAATTTAATTTTCCTCGTTTGTTTCCTTGTGAAGTTCAAGTCGATCACTTGGGACGAGGCAGCCAACCTTGCCACAGACGTCTGTGGCCTTTAGTGCTATGCAATTTTGAATGTCATTCAAAGGACCCCAGAGGCCGCTAAAATATTGTTTGACTTGGAAAATTTGGAACTAAGTGACACGTCAAAAAGTAATGTCAAAAGCTCTTAATCATAAATTTGATGATGGATGATTTATAATGACTGACAAAATTCATGAGTTAAACAATTGAAGATTCATTTGGGATTTCTATTAATCAATTTGTTAGTAAAAAATACTTACCACTAATATCAAACTACAACGCAGAAACTATTGGTTCCTTATCTGAAGTAACAACGGATTTATCTACAAACATGTACATTTTAACACGATCTTCATTCTGATTCTGAGTGTCTACTGGCCTATCATCTGGACTTATGTTTTCTAAATCATCTTCGTACACTTTTTTTTTGTCATTGTACTCAATTTTATATCTAACTGAAGGCATCTTATTTATAGATGAAATTAATAGTGACTCTTGAACAGTTTCGTTTCCATTACAAGTCTTTTCTGATCGATACATTCCTGTCCTTTCTGACTGATTTAGGTTTCTATTTGGCTTTTTTGTCACGAACGCTCCCAGGCATGGTAAGATTTGCTTGAACTCTTTCCTGAAATTCTCATTCAGCCATGCGTAAAGAAACGGGTTATAACATATGGATGACATAGCTATGAAATGTGCTACGAAGAATAGTACCATATAGTAAGTCCAGTCTTCAGCGAAGGAGTAAAAATCACTGCTTATATTTATCAAATTTAACGGAAGCCAAGACAAACCAAATATGGCTACCATCGCTATAAGCATTCTATTAGTCCGTCTTTTTCTTTCTCTTTCAGCGTCCTCTTTCTTACTATTTTTACTGCCCGGCCTAGATTTTAATCGGTCGTTTAGTTTTATACTGACGCATGTATAACAAAATGTCATAACTATGAAGGGCAACACAAATTGCATGATAGTGGTTACAGCTCCAAATGCTTTCCTGATTTGGTCCGATGGCCATTTTTCGGAACAGTAAACGCCTTGTAATGCCATATAATAACCATATGGAAATGTCACTGATAAAGCAAATATCCATATGAATATGATTAACCCAATACACGTTTTGATCTTCATTCGAGGCTTAAATGGGTATATTATCACAAAGAACCTGTCGATTGCAATAGACGTCAGCGTCAAAGTGGAAATGTAGACGCTGCACCCTTGAGCATAAGGCATGATATGGCATAGCAAGCTTCCGAACACCCATCTGCCGAGGAACGTATATAGCGGTGTAAAAGGAACTGCAAATACACATAACAATATGTCTGATAAGGCAAGATTCGTGATGAATAGATTAGTGACAGTCTGCATGGCTCGGTTTCTTATCACGGCATAGCAGACAAGAGCATTCCCAAAGATACCCACAATGAATATAATCGTGTAGGCGGTACAAAACGCCGCTTGTATCGCTTTATCTTCAATAGGATTGGTAGCATTTCCATCATTTTCATAGTTTTCTGTAGTGGAAAAACTGTCGTTGCTCATCGGTTCTACAGTCCATAGTTCGTCCTGCATAATTATGCAGTCTTCTAACTTGGCATCATAATCCAATTAGATTCGTTAATATTACTATCATGTCTAGATGTTTGTAGCTCTGAATGACTGTGTCTGCCTTCTTTTACATGAGCGATGAATTGCATAATGTCTCAAATGTTGGTGTTTGAATATTTAACAAAGTTTGTGGGTTGTCAAATATTTTTCCATCTAACGTTGCTCATATTGTAAGTTCTTCAAATTGTAGGAAGAATCTGAAACAAAAGAAAATTTTGTTTTAAAATCTGTTTGCACTGAATCTCTATAATCAATTGGCTACGTAAGTAATTCACAAAAATTGATAAATATTTTGTTTCTGCGTCATTGACTCATATTCAATTAACAAGAGGCTTTAATATTATTTTTCTATTCAAATTAAAAAATTATTTATCGCCTTTTACATCAATTATATCATTGTTTAATTTGCATTTGTATTTGACTTCAATTATATCATCATTTAATTTGTCATAAGCAATTAAATTTCGACTTCAAAAGGAATTTCACTGCCGCCTATGTCATCGTTTTGGTAGTACACGAATTTCACTCGAATTCCCTGCGGCATATGTGGATTGCCCTTGGTGTGTTATAATTATGATTACATGCCATTAACTATCACGTTACTCTCATGGGATGCCATTACAAGAATGGATAATTATACTTATTTCATGACAGAAATCTACTAATTGACATCTATTATCAAATCTTCATTTTCGTTGTAGATTCGATTTATTTTGGTCTCCGAACTAAATAATTTGATAGTAAATGTAAATGACTATATTTTCTATGTAATTTAAATTGTTAATGATTTGACTTTCGTCGAACAAACTGTTAGTTCCTAAAGCGAAATGAGTATATAATTTCTCTTTGATTCAGGGTCAAGATAACAACATATTTGTATTCTCTTGTTATTAGCCGACCAACATAAAATAAGTTATGCAGTATCTGAAATTCAAAGAAAAAGGGATACTTTAATTTCAATATTAACGCTTACGACTTAAACCGAACGCCCCTCAGGGGATACTACATAAATTAAATAGAGACCCAATTACATTAAATTAGTCGACAGTAAAATAAATATGTTGGTCCGTATTACAGAGAAAACGTTACTTTTATTTGCCAGTCGCAAGGGCACTGGGTACTGTGTATTTGTCTTTACCTCTGTGGCGTACGAGCTTGGCCCTTGAATGTCTTTGAGTACGTCTGTGTATTTGTGTAAATATTATGTTTTGATTTGTATCTTTAACAGTGCCTCATTCTCAAACCAAATTACAACCTATATTTAAGGCTAGTGGACTAAATTATTATTGTTAAAATCAAAGATGTTGAACTGTTAACTTTTTAATTAAACTTTTACACATTTTAAAACATTGATTAATAAAGAGAACATTAAAATGAAATAGTTTACACTTCGCCGTAAGTCACTAGAGGAAGTGAAAAATAGATGGTTCCTTGTACATTCATTTTTTACTATAAAAAAAATATATTTTTATTTGTTTTGCCATGCCAACAACCTACATTGTGCTTAAACTTAACTTGAATTATAGTTAAAAGGTAGATGTGCTTTGTAAATTGACTGTAGATTGGATTTGTACTTTTTTGTCGACTTTCAATTATAACTTTCGGTTGTAAAGTTTTGTTAACTTTTTTCAATTATTGCGAATACATCAAAACTTGAATTGCGTAATAAAATAATTTGAATCATTAGTTTTCTACTACAGGGTAAGGGTTTGTACTTGATCCTAAAGTATCAGTACAATAAAATATATTTGGGGTAAGGATTTAGTCGTCAATGTAAGGGTTGACTTAATTTTTAAATATCAATATGTGTAGGGTTTGAGTTTCGGTATCGTTAACAGAATAATGCAGGCACGTACGATTTTAGGATTTTCCTCACTTAAAGTATATGAGTTATAAATACATTTAATGAAAAAAAATAGAAAATAAGGCAAACTCAGCATAAACTTAACAGATTTGGCTTGCCTTGGTAATTCTTGTTCAAGCCGTGATATAGTGTTTCTAAATTAATAAGTGTGCAGTTAATATGCTATACCTAATAGTTAATATTACTGATTAAAAAATCGAACATTAATGATGTTCGAACAAAGAACAAATGACTGACGATATCAACCAAATTCAAAAGAGCACATTTTAAAGCACGAAAACAGAAAAATAAAACTATTATTTAATTTAATAGTACTTTCATGTTTACTTTTAAACAGATTAACAAATTCTTTTACATGTAAAACATTCAAAGGAATATAACGAAAATCTGAGTCGGTCTTAACGATTTAATTTAATGACGATTATGGGTCTCAGACATTGAAATTGTACGATAAATACTTGAGTCTGTATTGTTGTATTATTATCTACTCGTACTTTGAACATCACTTTAGTGGGAACATTAGGGGTAAATGGGTTCTTTCCACTCTCATCTCAGGGAATGGAACTCATTGGCAATACATCTTGTTTCCGATATCGTTAGAGTCACGCGCATGTTAATTGCAAGAGATTATCTCAAGTAATAGGGATTAATATTTGAATTAAATTTTACCTAATAGTTATTTAACTGGATATAAACATTGGTATTATACAAAATATCATTATTATATAACATTATAATGATTACATTTTTTTATGGGTATCTATTATCTTAAACTTATTGTATGTGATGGAAAAGATATCCAAGATTAACAGTAAACATTTACCTACAATCTCATAACTCATTTGCCGAATGATAAAGAATACATTTCGTAACATTAAAAGAAATCGATACATTATTTTTATTACATGACTCTTCATATGAAAGGACTGAATGAATGAAAATATGACGATCTTTGAATAAGATATTCGAAGATTGGTCTTTGACAGCAAGAAGAGTGAACTGAAATTTCCATATTTATTACTTTTCATGCCATAAAGTACTTTTATGGCGGCCTAGGAATGTTTTTATTCTAAAGGCTCAGTAACTTTGATGAAATATGTTAAGCATGGTCAATATTGCGTCATTTAATTCATTTAATAGTTTGATGAATGGTGCTTTATAAGCCCGATGATATGGTTATCGAGTTATTAGGTTATGTTATACGATACTGATAAAAGAAAAATATTTTTTATTTTAATGATGTTATTATTTTGATTATTGTTATGTTAGGTACTTAATTGCTAATTAAAGTTTTGACATTTGATAAGTGATCTGATAACCTAAGAGAACATAAATATTTAACATCGACTTTGTAACTGTAATGAATGAATGAGATAATTTTAAGCCAATATGTGCTTTACGTTCCTAGTTTTAGATACTAGAGGATGAGTTTCGAAAGCCTCCCGTTGGTTTCAGAAATTGGACAGCCAGATTAGTCTTTTATCCTCTCACCGGCGTGCAATCAAGCACCATGGAGTGGTCAGTTGTTTACAGTCGAGTTGATTGATTGAATGAATGAATGAGTGGCGACGACAGATCGATCTCAGTCAACTGTAAAAGGTTTAGGCGTTTTAGGACATCAATACAACTGCGAAATTACTTACAGACTGACAACTTTTGCTATAGTCCTACGTGTATCGTGTTTTAAAAAATATATTTATTAAATGTAAGGTTGCGATGTTGTATTTTTGTAGTTACTATCTACGGCTTTAGATTTGCTACCATACGGGGCGATCCCGAAATCCTCAAAAGGGGGATAGGTACAGTTTGGCGTTGTAGTTTCGAATCTATCATATGTATTCAAATTAAATTATACCACTGATAGCTAAAGGATCAAAGAATTAATTACAATAAGCGATACAGTGAAAAATCGCGCACGATTGAGGGGGAAGCGTCGCCATATTGGGGTTATTTTAGGACGTAAATGCATAAATAGAAATATTTTATTCAAAAAAATTATCGAACAACACAGCCGTGTCCATAACACAGATATACGAATTTTTATTGTGACCCCAAAAGCGTTGCAATCGCCGCTTGGCAAAACCCTAGTACCTACAGATACCTTTATAAAAATTTTGAGGGGTTTTCTTCCAAAATAAAAGGATGACTGTACAAAAAATGTACATGAGTACATTTGATATTAAAATAGCACTCAAACGATTAAATATACCGACAGCTTTGTACACAAAAACGTTTTCATCGATAAGATATCAGTGAAGCAAAAAGTTCTGATGTTAGCATTAATCAAATTTATTTACACTGTTTTTACCAAGTGCATTGCATTTGGAGCGTGTGAATATTCTTACTTCTCTTTGTTTGGCACATAGCACGACCAAAATGGCTTCTCAGAGTTCAACAAATGTTATTGGATTGGTCTCTATCATAGAAGTTTACTAGGTAATATTATAATTATTTTACACATTTCATTCAAAAAACCTAGACTGCTTCAAAATTTTTAGAAGTCGTGTTTTCCATTAAATTTACTTAATGCGGCTTAAATTGCCTATATAAGAAGCTCGTTTGTCTGAGCCCTTAGGGAATGGATAATTAAAAAAAAAAACATTATACCTGTAACTAGTCAAAACTATACGCTTTTAGATTAAATGGTTTTGGTTCTGATTTGTTTTGCTTTTCAAATCCTTTCATTTAGTTACCAATACATTAATGATACATAAAAATTTATTTGGGTGGTATTAACACAGGAGCCGGTCACTAGTAAAGATATAAATATAACAAAATCATATTTATTTCTGCGATGTCATATATCTCAAATAAAATGCTCATGGCCGCAATATTTTAAATTTAAACCTCTTTGATGTCGGACGATGTGAGTGAGATCATATTTTATTATGAAGTGTGTATTTACTATGATCGCTCTAGTTACAAGATTAATTATAATACATGATTCAAAGTGCTTGATGTATTTAAAAATACTATAATTTTTATAAGACTGAGCAGATGTTGTTCTTTATTTTGACCATTATAATTTTTATTGATATCTTACTTTAGGTACTAACAACTGTACATTTTCATTACCTTTAGTACAAGCATAAGACACCTCAACATCAGTATCACCTACTGAGCCCAACTGTGGGGTTACACCACTGATTAATAAGTGTTTCAGATGGACCCTCAGGGGTCCACGGGTACGACACGATTCGACAGGGATCTACGTTGGCGTGACAATAAAATGGGGGTTCACTATTTGTGATTGGGGGTCCACGAAAAAATAAATAATTTGGTGAGCCGTAACGCAAATCAAAATACCTAGTTATCTAATCTTCACATTTTTTGTCGAGTTTTGGAAATATGGTAGAAACGTCCTATGTCAGGGATTCACCGGAACCAGCTAAATTTCAAAAGAAAAGGGGAATAAACGTTTGGGGACTTCTGGTTTACATTATTATAGGTAATGTTTTTCTGTTTGCTTCACAAAATATTATGTACGGGACCAACAACACGAGCGTAGTCTTATCTTATTAAGACTTTATGGATACCTAGATTACGGGTAAATAACTTTTATAATATAAACAGCTTCAGTGCAGGTAGCAATAACTTTGGTATTAGATACAGCTCGATAACCGGTATCAATATCGCTATAATCGGTGATAAGGAGGTAAATCTAATAAGTGAGATTTAGATATGGCATCTTGCAAATAATTATATTCAGTAGTCGGGTAAAAACTACCTGTATGATGGCATAATGGTGTGGTCATTATGCTCGGTTGACGTTTAAATTATCTTTTTGCAATTGCATAAATTTAGTTAATTTGAAAGATTCATACATATTTTGTGTCTTGAACATACATTTTAAGTAAAGTCTATTGAGTAGTAAAATAACTTAAAAATATAATAATATAAGCAAAAGGGGGCGGCTCAGCTTTAGCTGACGTGGAAGTTCAATCTCGTGTAGCGCTGGTTTTCAGTCGGTTTAAATGGTCCTAGGTTGCATCCCCAGTAAAGAAAAATAAAGAGAAGAATAAAAGAGGAGAGGAGAGAGAGAGAAAAATAAAAGGGGAGGAGAGAGAAAAGAGTATATAATAAGTTAAGAATTTCATATTTTAAGTTCTTGGTGTGGGTGTATATTTGTGTGTTTAATATGTGCATGGCACTCACGACACAGAGAATCCTACTGCGGGGCTATGAGTGTATAACGTTTATTTATTATTTACAATTCGTAATATGCAAACGAAAAAAAATATAAGGCCCATTCTATTTCATAATGCATATATCAGCTCTTACAGTGTTTTAGTCCAAATGAAATGCTAATCCTATGCATAAAATATTCACTTCATAAAAAGATAAGCACTTGCAAAAAGACTCGTTGACGTCATGGTTTCGAATCGTATCTTAATGCGTATTGACTTTAGGTATAGCTGGCCATAAAAATAAACGAGTTGGATAGTTATACTATGGCACTTCTGGCGATAAAATACAAACAGATAACTAAATATCGTATTCGGTGGACAGTTTATCATATCAATGCATCTGTTTTAAAAGTAAACGTAGGCTTCTACTCTTTGGCTTAATGCAATGGTCGGTAAATTGGGTCTTTGGCTCCTAAAGGGCGGCGCTGGCACAAATATGGCACCGAAATGGCAATAATATTTAATTTCTCATAAAAAAAAATGAAATTCAGTTTTATTTAGTGTAATTAAAAGTTAAAAGTATACTAAATATAAGTAGATTAAGCTCCCAAGCTTTTTTTTCATTGTTGTTATGTTCATATTTGGCTCTTTGGCTAATAACTTTGCCCACCACTTTCTCAAGATGTAGTGAAGATTTATATACTTTTTGCTTCCAAACCGCCGATATCTATAACAGAAATGCGATAATTTCAAAATTTTAATAATACAAGTATTGTCGTATTTTATTACCTATTCAGCGGGAAAAGATCCATTTCTTGGGGTAAAAGAAATCTTAGATAATGGCCAATAATATAACTTACAAAGCTAAGACCCATTTAAATCCATGTAATGGTTCTCGAGATGCGTACAAACAGAACTTAAACATAATTTATGTCTTACGTCATTGTTACACTTGGATAATAGAATACTTTCATTCATTTACGTTGCAAACTAAAAAATGAAACGAATTCAAACAAAACGGTTTTGCATATTCATGTAGCAGCGCTTTTAAAATAACGTTTCGTTGATATAAACTCATCTCCTCGCTCGCGCAAATACCGATTTCGGATTCAAGCAAATATGAAGCGAAACTAGAGTAATTAAACTCGCTGTGGTTCAAATACGATCATGCCTGATTAGGTATGTCTAGATTAGGATCTGATTTAGGATTAGCGCCATCTAGAGAATATGTAGGACAACCTCACCACGAAGAAATCTGAGACTGTGAGATTTTAATTATTTTCTTAACTAAACGTAAACATTAACATTAAACAAAATTTAAGTAGCTCAAACCTTAAACTCGTATGAGCCTGCATAAAGTCGAATCCGTCCCGTATAAACAGAAGTCCCACAAAGGCAGTGCATATCGCAAGAAAACTAAACGTAGGCGCAGTACTACTGACCACTGAAGTGGATATGAATTACACCGAACACATTTACGTACGCCCGCCGCGCCGGGAGACTGATATTTATTACCACTTCTGGGAGCGATATTTGCCCTGTGTGATCATTTTGTTTTGTTTGTATACTACAATAGGTTTGCAAAAAAGGAGCGGCTTTAAAAGAAGAAGAATCTCAAATTAAATTTAAATTCAAATCATTTATTTCGTCTTAGAAACGAATAGATCACTTAACGAATGTCAAAATAAGTAGGTAACATTATAAAAAAAAATTAAAAATAATTTGCGTCAATAAAAGATCTCGACGTCAATAAAAGTCGACGCACATTTACTTTACTACATAAGTGTATATAAAACGCTTTCCAGTTGCATTTGGTTGCGTTCCCTACAAATACCATCTTCATAAACACGTCTTTGGTGCATTCAGAAACATCCTGTTCAAAGACTTAATAGTTCATTAATAGGTTAAAGCCAATTAGTTATAAATGTTCAAGACCTCAGGTGCCTCGGAAGGTACTTTAAGTCGTTGAAGTTCAACTGGTTATAGTCGTTAAGTTATGTCGGAGGGAGGGAAGGACGGATACTGGAACAGTATGGTAGTATGGATGAACAGAACCTTGTGCCTGGTTAACTATTCATAGGTAGTAGGCAAGTCAACGGACTGTATGATGTAAAGTAGGCTATTTTGTAATCCACATAAAGTAAACATTTATTAAAAAAAAAAACAAGGAAAAAAGGTATTTCTACCTAAGTAATGAGGTTCAAAGTCATTAAGACGAGCGGTGTTCTTTATACTGAAATTCGGTGAGTTTTAAAGCTGCCTTTTTTGAATAAAGTAAATTAAGTACTGACTCTGAAGAAAAAATGTGCCCAGATAAAGGAATACTTTTTTAAACTTATATTTGAATTCAATAGTCGATGTCAATGCTTTTAAAATACTTACACCTATTTACGGCTTACTATGTAGGGGTCCTCAAAAGAAGGCTTGGAGCATACTACACCACGTTGCTCCAGTGCGGATTAGTAACGGGGTAAGTGGCCGATCCAAATGTCGGAAAATTTTAAGTTAGGAAAGCCCTATATTGCTCTATAAGCATCAAAGCTAGGAAAGCCCTATAAGCACCAAATAAGTAACTAATATGTTCTCTATTTTATAATAGAGCATTCAAAATCTGACAAATGCATAGAAAAGTTCCTATTAAGTTGAGAAACGCGAGCTTCCTCCTAAAAATAAAAAATAAAAAGGTAACTGAAAACAAAAAGTAATTAATAGTATAATTATATTTTCATTAACAATAAGTTATAAATTAGACGGAGAAAAGTTACATTTTGCGTTTTATCCTGGGAAAAGTCGAGATTGTTTTATGTACGAGTACTGTAATTACGTCGAGTTTTTAATTTATCAAATTGCAAAGGTCTCTGGAAAAATAAATTTAGATGAAACAAAACTCGTTTGGAAAGCGCTTCATTGTGAATGTGGGTGGTTTCCTAAAAAAATATCGTGTGGAAAACGGCAAAGCTTTGTCGAACAAAGGGGTTGAGATGTCATGTGCCAACAAAATCACAGCCCCAAACACTTTAATAACAAAAAAACAATGAAATCCGAATCAAACTGCTGTGGTTCCGATGTATATTTTTATCAACTTCATAAAAAGATAATTCAATTCGATACGTATTATATTATTGGAAACGCAAAATATTCGCAAACGATTATTATATTTGGGGTTCCAAAAAGAATATTTTCTACATAATCTTAACAGTAAGCTTTTTGGTGTTGGTTTAATGTTTTTAATAGATATTATTTTATTCCGTATTTTTCTACTTTTATTTTCGCAACTAAATGTAGTCTATGTCCATCTTCAAAAAATTTATAATCTAGAATTTCTAATTTATTTATGGATTATACAGTGTTTTTGTATAGGATGCCACAAATAAGCAGTGACTAGTGATTTGAACATCAGTATTTTTTATGAGACAACAGATTTATTGTTTAAATTCGGTGTTTTTAAAGGACCGTTGGGAGCAAAAAGTTAATAAGATGAGTTTGGTCTGAAAGAACTCAATAAGAACATAATGACGTCTTCATTTAGTTTATATCCTTCTTAAACCAATAAAAGCGACATCGCGGGCGCCTGGGAACCGTACAAAGGAATATAAATTGACACCAGACAAACTCATGGCTAAGGAGACATAGGCTACCCCAAGTCTGTAACTTAAGCGATAAAAAAAGATATTATACTCTACTTCCAGATACTAGAATCGATTTACTTTTAATTTTGATGTTCTTTAGCTCAACAATTTTTTTTCAGGCCTATACATCTAAAAATATAGGATTAATCGATTCAAATGTCCGGAAGATAATTTAATACTAGGATGCCTGTGTTGTGGATGGTATGAATGAACATAATCGTACCTGCGATTAAACGGTGCGGGCAATCACTCCAAAAATTAAAAATAGGTTTAGAAAACAACAAAAATTACCAATTTTTTTTCTGTAACTCGCCTTTCGATTTTACAACTGTACTTAAAAAAAGTCCGCCAAAAAGTAGTTTCATAAATAGTACGTAGTATGACAGTATGACACATTTACCCTCAAATCTTTATTCTCTGATTAAAATCCACATAAGACGTCAACCGCTCTTACTTCTGATATAAACCACAGAAGAGATTCAATCTAATGTGGTGTGGGATGCGACTCAGCGTCGTAGTTATTGAATCACAATAGTCCAGTCTCCAAGTAATTCATGAACAGTAAGTATAACTTTTTGCGTTATTTATACAGTAACCAAATAAACTTACAAAAGTCACAAAATGTTACTAGATTTTGTCGATGTTTGCCCATTTTTAATGGTTTAAATTTGATATGTACTGCGTGTTATTGTCATTTTATTCTGTTGAGAGGATCAGAATTCCTACACGTCAATGTCTGTTAATGATAAAATGTCGAAATGTGTACCACGCCTTTATATTTTATAAAATAGGTAGATAGGTAATATAAAAACATTAAGTTACATTCAGTAATGTTTGATGTAATTATCACCTCAATGAAAACAGCAAATTAAGTATAAGTTTATTTTCAATTTTGTTTAAAATATCTGTACAGTCACAATTATTTTTGAATTTAAAGCAAAACTTATTAACATGCTTTCTGAATAGACAACATACAGTCCTCAGACGGTAGACTTTGTTGATAGACAGTTGATGTTAAGATAGACATCTTCTAGTCAGTTTATTAGCTTAATAAAGTTGCCTGTCATGTTTTTATATTAACGAAACATTTTCTTGCCTAATATTAGATATCTAACATAATGTTTTAACGTCATACCCGTATCGTCCTTTTCAAATATCACAGCATCACTGTTTTAACGTGAAATACCAAAACGTAGGCAGGGCTTAAATATAATCTAATTCCTGGACCCCTCATTCTTTTATGTGTACGGTAGAGCTGACACCGCAAAAGGATCGTTTGAGTTGGCACACGTTAAACATAGGTAGGAAGGTTGTCTTGAAAAATATATTTTATCTTTGCTAATGGAGCAATGGTTACTAAGCCGGACCGCCTTGTGGTGGGTTTGATGCCCAGAAATGTAAATGATGAATTTAAAAATATATTGTCGATCTAGATGTGTCCTTTGTCGATGTGTGTTGTTGTATATCGTTATAAAAAAAAACAATAAAAAAAACAAAACTGTAATATGACATGGGCTAACTTTAACAGTAAGTATTTATTCATAAATACGTTATTATCTAGACACTATTTCGGTTCATATTTCATACGTTGATGATAAATCGTTTCTTTCAACTTTATACGAGTATTTTGGTCACCAACGTATCTTTAGTGTTAAAAGAAAACAATTAAATTTATAGACGCCTGATAAAAATGCCTGATAAAAATGAGTTATCATTATGCTGTTAATAAGCACTGTCACTGTCAAGTGTCTCTCATTTTAGATAGGAAATAAAGGTGGTTGCATTTAGAATTATTTCTAAAGAAAGTTCAAAGCATCTTTAGTAATAGCAAGGACAAAATGTAAACATTAAAGAGTACTGGTAGAACCTGAAACAGCCTATTAAATACCCCGTTTCTTTCAGAGGTTGAGATATTTTTTCCAAGAAACTCGTATTTCTTGAGTTACCTCAGTAATATGATAAGAAAATTGTGGAGGAAAGGTGGAGATCTCCGCCAGGCGACGTCACTTGCCTGGGGACCGTGGCCCGAACGCTAACTTCAGGCCATTGTATATATGCAGGGATCGTATAGAATGTTTCGATAGCGCGATCTAGGATAGCTCATCTGATTGGCCAGTCTTCGTGACGATGTGTGTGACGTAACATATTGTCATTGGTCGCTTTCTCAGTGTGTGTGGCGTGTTCAGTGTTTCTATGTAGGGAGCGCGCTCAAATTCCGTTAGATGGCGTGCCCCTACAAAATGAACTAAATTATACGCCTAGTTTCCATGTTTGCGATACAATTAGCAATATTTAAAAAAAACATTATTTTGTAAATATCTGTATTTTAGGGTAAACGTACCCAATGTTGCCTATTACTAAGACTGCGATATCGTCCGTATGTTACAGGGTTATCTCTTAAACTGTAAGGTTAAAATTTTTATGGACCGAACATTGTTATCAGAATAAAAAACACTTGAAATATATAGTTATAAATTACAGAGTTAATTAATCAAATAAAAAACAGTTTTTTTCGGCGTAGATATGTTAAGTCAGTGCGCTTGTTATCGTTAGATAACATTCGTGTAGTCTAAAGCCTTTGACACAAAAATTTACGACACTATTAAGGCAACTCAGGGCGGTGCCAATGTCTGAAATTTTGAGATTCTGAATTTTCAAATGTTCGTTTCGGCACGATTTATGATCTTTCTACCGTACTCTTCCCTATTGTCAGTGTTAATTCAGAGTCTTACAAACGGACGTCTGCGCCATGTTCATAGAGTTCAGAATCTGATTTCTTGTGTATAAGTAAATTTTTGACAAAGTAAAATTAAGTTACACATGTGTATACAGTGTATTCTTAGGAGTGAGGTATTTTTACACTTGAGTAAAAATATAATTATTTTCGATGTTCTAGCTAGATTCAGCCGCCGATATATTAATCAATCAGGATAACGGGGCAATCCTTACTCCGCAGTGACTTATTGATTTCATTTATTCACGAAACATCCTTAATCGCAATTCTGATTAGCTATTGGAAACAGATTCCTACGATTTACTCAGACAGCAATACTTACATTTGAATAATATTTCATTTTATTGTAAATCAGGTCGTACCCTTACCGTCGTCCGTGGATATATTGGATGAAACACTCGTCGTAATATTTCTTGTTATCTTTTACTAAACCCTTTTAGAGAATGATTTTTTTTAAATCTAGCCTAAGTGCTTTTATACACTATAATATAGGTACCGAGACCCTGTTCAAAGTTTCATGTTTCAAGTCCATTGATTTAGGCCTTTCTTTGTTTGTCAAATTGGTAGGTACGGTTAGTTTATAGGATTTCACAGAAAATATCTTAACTCTTTTGGAGTTTTTCTATGTATGTATGTACGTCTTTCCGACTTTTCCTCAGTTCATCCATAATCTAATGTTGTGTGTACTAAAATTTTTTAAACTTTGTTTTAAAATGTCGTCACCTCGCCAATTATAATAATGTTAAGCAAAGTTCAGTAGATCCAATAAAGTGATAAGTATTCGAAGCTAGTATAAAATTTTAACACAATAACATTTGCGAGGGGTGCCCGTAAATTCTTATTCAAAAAGGCAGTTCACGCAAATCGTTATCATTTAATTGAAATTATAACTGCTCGTTAATAATAATTTGCAGCAATATATATTCGATATTGGATAAAATTTCGAATTTTACTGGCAAAATGAAAATTTACAGAGTTTTTACGCGACCTGAATTTGTCTGTAATATGAGAGTGACACAGGCTGTTTTGTTAAAATAAAACTCCTTTCCTATTATTCGCAGCCAGGTTTTTTATTTTTCTACTAGTCGACCCATTCTCGCTTCGCTTCGGTGTCTGTTTATTCAATATTGCTGACCACGTCAACTGTCAGTCACGTCAGTTACAGAAGTCCCATACAAACTTTAAATTTTTATAACTTTTGATAGAGTGGACTGATTGAAATAAAATAAATCCTAAATAACGCCCTGAGTCCAGGATAATTTATGTATTTCATTCATTGTTTTGTCAAATCAGCCATTTTTACGCGTGATGCTCTTTCAAACACACAGACGANNNNCCAAGTTTAAATTTTATTATATGTAAGAAGAAGATAATGATGAATGATTACCAGTAGACAATAATTTTATAAAGCGTCACAGACGCAAATGGAACACAGGTCGTGAGCCCGTTCCAAAGATATCGAGTGCAAAGACTGAAACATCGCGTAATTAATGATGGGCGTTTTAATCGCTTGCTTAATTAATGATATATTGCAGACTAGGCGCGTGATTTCATCAGGCTCGGTATAACTCAAAGATGAAAGGTTCTGAACCGATCCATCCATCCATAAATATTTAATTTGGATACTCTAGTCTGGCGAGGTGCTGGAAAAGTTTCACATTTAATCTCAACTATTAATTGATCTTCGACAAAGTTGTTTGTACTTACGAGTATATTAATATATTTTCTTATTAGAAAATAATTGTAATTTTGCCAAGTATTTAGTTAAGTTTAATTGGTAGGTATAAATATTGTATAACTAAATCTCTACATATAATGTAAAACAGAGTTTTTGTTTGTGTGAACAGGATATTTATTCGTATACACATGAAGCAAAACCATTGGGTTCCTTCTTAAGAATAATAAACACACAAAGGATTTTGAGATGGCATGGTTAAAGTTTACATGCAGAAGAAGTGCATGAAGCAAAATTTAATGTGTAATTCGTGTTATAATACAATTCATTTACAATACAATAAAACATTACACTTACTATAATTCGAGGTACTCGTAGGTATAATCTAGGCACGCTATGCAATCTCTAGACTTATCTGTACATTCGAATAGGGCCGTAGTTCTATTTATTGTCTTGGACGTAGTTCAAAGCATTAAAGAATTATTGGTATGGCATTGAAATATTGCCATGAAACATTATTGCTTTTAGGTTTTTCATTTACCGTGGAGTGGATATAAAAAAAAGTTGAAGTTGTAAATAGATTTCTTTATATTTCAAATCAAATCAAAAAGTTTATTAGTGGGTAAGATTTACAATGCTAGATAAGGTTGTGAACTTAATTTCCACTAATCTACTAATATTATAAATGTAAAAGATTCTGAAGATGTTTCGATATTTGGATGTTTGAGTGACCTTAACGCACTGAGGATTGTACGGTAAATGTCTGTCTATCAATCAAGTCCAAGATTGAGATATAGGATAGGTTTTATCCCTATTGTTCGTAACCTATTTCCTTGGGATGAAACCAATACCTTTTTTAAAATCACTTACGCAGACGAAGCCACGGGGACGTCTAGTAAACAATGATTTGGACTTTTATCTAAATTAATACGAGTATTTTGTAGAAGCTTTATGAAAGCAGGGGTCGTCAAAAGCTCGTAGTCGCTTCTTTTCATGATTATTGTTGAATTGTTCCCTCGGGAAAGGGTCCGAACAACCTGAATTGTGTTAACACAAAATTAAAAAACTTTTCTCAACGAATCATGAAATTGACTTGGTGTTTTGATTTCAGAGTATAAAGGTGGACTTTGTTTCTTTATTATTATTTATTATATTAATCAAGTAAATACTTGATAATATAGTCTAAGCTTACGACATCACCGGATTTTTTTCCGGTAGAGAAAGTAAAGAAGAACTGTTGGTAAAGGCAGATAAAAATAGTGGTAGCAAGAGCTGATAAAGAATTTTGTTTACGTGTTTTAGACCCAGAAATCGAAAAAGTACTATTTTATGAATAGGAGAAACTTAAATCGTAGGTCTGGCTAGTAATTGCGGCTATTTCACATCTGCGTAATATATTGGAAATTTGGAAATATAAGAAAACAACTAGGAAAATATGGTTTAGACAACTTGAAATCTTTGTTCTATTTTAGTTTTACAGCCCTAGTACATACAACAGTTGATTTAATGAAGCAATTAGCTAAAACACAAGTCGACTTCAAGTAAAATGTGCAAACAGACAATACGGTAAGAAACGATTTCTGTAAATAATAAAAAATATTTAGAGAAATTGCTTTATATTCCTGTACTGTGTGCTTAATTAGCAACATACACAAATATTAGTCGAGGAAATAAATAAAATTATATCTCAGGAAGAAAGTGATCTATAAGGGGACGAACAGAGGAATTCTTAGAAATGCCCGGAATGAGGATATTGGATTCTGGATAAGAGAAAATCAATTAGAGTGTATGTAAGAAGCTGATATCTAATTTATTGTATAAATAAAATACAATTCAGTTTCTAAAGGTACTTATTATATTTCAACTGAAGATCGCATCAAAAATAGAACCGACTTAACCGACTTATAAATTGCTATTTATGCTTCTCTTTTAACAATGGTCTTGTTTAAGTTTTTAAGAAAGTCATAACAAGAAATGGCGACGTCTTATGATCCCCTTCTTTATCTAATGGAGTAAGTAGTAGGTTCGCTACACTTAGTTTTCCCAAAGCGAAGCGAGGATCGTTGCTAATCCTAAATAATAAAAGGATAAAGTTTTGTTAAGCGCGTGTGAATTGCATTTAGTGGGTACTTTTAAAAGCATTGTTATGTATCCTGCGAACTTTACGAGTTATTTAAATATGGAAGAGGTCATTTACCAACTTGACTCTTCGGGGACAAACACCACAGAATTGCACATATTTTTGGCTTAATCGTGTAGTTACAGTTTGTAATTATTTTTCGTGGTGGTATATTGTAACTTTAATTTTAATTATAACTAGAAAACCTTTTTGGTTAAAATTTGACCTTAAATTTTTATATCGGAATTAGGATCGATAGGGTAATTAAAATAACTGTCCCACTGCTGGTCTCGGGCCTCCTCTCACAACGTGAGGGGTGCAGGCCATAATTCACCACACTGCGCACTGGCCAAGTGCAGATTGGCACACTTAAAACACCTTTGAAAACTTTAATATCACAATGCTTCAGTGAAGTAAACATGATGAATAAACCAGCATACCAGAAAGTTCTCCAAAATGTCGAACATTTAATAGTTAAAATGTTATTAAAAATGATAGTCGAAAGTGAGCCATCCAACCCTGTAATGATCTTATATAAAACTCCGGTAAACCTCAAGCTGCTCCTTTGAACTGGTAGAGAAATATTAAACAAGAGGCTCTATAAAGGAATAGCGCTAGTAAAATATGCATTAGCTCGGCCTCATGAATATGTTTTGCATAATAAGACCAAGTAGTAGTTATAGAGTATCATAGATCGTGAACGGATGAACTTGTCTGCATTTTAAATCAAAAGATTAAACAGTATTATAAAATTTTAAATTCAGAATAATACGAGTATATCAGCTGTCAAAATTTAAAAGTTCGTAGGTGTTTCGCTTAGTTTATAAAGTACTTTAGACGCCATAGGTCTGTACTAATTTGATTAAATCCTAAGAGTAAAAAGTTGTGGCCACACACTTGTAACTTCATAAAAGGATATGGCACCACCAATTTTTGAATTTAGAAAAATGTGTTTTTCGATAATGAAACCATCAATTATCAACTTTGTAAAATAAAGTGCTTTGGAGGTAAAGTTAAGATGTCAGTTCTAATTGTAGCATTACAGTAGTCAAGACGTACCTAAGCTTTTAACTGATGTATGCTAGTAGTATCTAATATCCCTTCCAGTAATCCACACTGGAACAGCATGGTGAAATATGCTCTAGCCTTCCTCAGTTACTGTTATAAGGAAGACTTGTGAACTCTGGTAGACCATAAATACCTTTACTAATGGTTTTGAAGATCATTATTAAGTTTTAAATCAAGATATAACTTTAATCAAAGGTTAGAACTTTTACACTTACAATTTATTACACGGAAAGAAGTAATCAGTTAGCCCCAAGATTTATTCTTTATTGATACTTTCGCCTTTTGAAATGACCAAGGAGATTTTAATTAGTTTCTTAACGAGTTTTTGGCAGCCAATTTAATCAAACCATCAAGCCGAACAATCTTTCGTTTATACCGGCGATATCGTCATAGCAATCAAATAGACTGTGATGTAATTAAAAACTAAAGGCCCGCCCTCGCTTCGTTTTTCTTGATATGACATACAGACAAACAGATAGACAATAATTTCAGATAATGTATTGATCTCTACATCAATAAAAAAGCCCACCTACATCAAAATTTAGAAAAACATGCTACCAGGTCTTACAGACGAACATGGTAAAACTATTACAGTTCCGAGTTGATATCGGAACTAAAAAGTGATCCACTGTTAAGTTACTATTTGTTTTTGAAATTTTCAGACTGGACATTTATTTGAAAATCTGCTCCTGTATACTGTTCGTTGCACGACACTGTACGTATTTCTGGACCTGTGTTTGAAACATTTAAGACATTTCTCATTTGCCTCGTCCCTCAATACTGTATTCCAGTCGTGTGTTAGAACCTTTCTCAGAATTCTTTTACACTCGACTGACTGGTCACTATTGCCATTCTTCCCCGGTACATTTAAATTTTAAAATTCATTCCCTTTAGTACCGTTAGGAAAATTTAATTTTTGGAATCGAAGGAAGTTATATTTTTAAATAATGTCTCTAATATAAATTGTTCAGTAAAATAATTCATAGTTTGAAACCTAACAATAATACTTTAAAATTTCCTTCGAAGAACATTACCCGCTTTCTAACGCAGTCGGGTAAAAACTAAAAATTTAAGGCCGGAAGTACCGAATGCGGAAAATGAAGGGATTAACCAAACCACAATGAACTACGTTACAGAACACCGTTTGTCAGGTTTTCTAGTTGCTATATGTAAATCACCTTATTATCCTGTACATCGAAGTAAGCCCTAATACACCGCTAATACTAACTTGAAATTACAGTGCGGCGCAATCGATCATAGTTGTGGTTTCGTTTAATCCTATCAGCTTATTGAAGCGCAAGTTTCTCTTGGTAATTTCGGAAACCTTCGTAATATTCCATCTTGGTGTTCAAGTGGATTGATGGTCTGTTAACAAAGTAAGCAGTTCTTTGGTTAGTTCTTTCGTTAGTTGGGTCAGGTCGGTACTTTCTACTTCTTCTCTTTTGATTTTATCCGAAGGTCGCACTGCTGACGTCATTATCAGGAGATGATTGAACCGTTCTCAAACGTCATAGGTACGTCATCATCATCATAGGAACAGGTGCAGATTAGGGTTGTTACGAATATTCGCATCCGCATCCATAAATGCGGAATATTCGCATTAATTCAGACATCTGCATCCGCATTCACATCCGTATCAATCAATGCGAAGTTTTTACGGATGCAGATTCACATCAACAAGTAACTACATGTCATTGTAAGGAAAGTAGGCGGAGCCAGAGTGGCACGTGCTTCGCGTTTGTTTTGGTAATTGCTATGCTAACTTCATTCGGTTTAAGTTTAATTATTAAACAAAGATTTTTATGAACTTAAAATTTAAATAATTGATCATCATCATCATCTACCCCTTATCTCAATCATTTTTTTTCAAATTTTTTCTTTTTTAAATCCGTAAATCCGCATTCGCATCCGCATCACATCTGCATTCGCATCGAATCCGCATCCGCGGATGTGAACTTCTAATAATCCGCATCCGCATCTGCATCCGCGGATGTCAAAATTTTTGCATCCGCAACAACCCTAGTGCAGATTGGGTGTCATAACAAATCTAGGTATCATTGGAAAATCGATACGATTTGTTGACAAATGAATTCTAAACGACTTCCCTTAACGTCTACAAGTTCATTATAATATTGCATCGACCCAATGCCGTGGGTCATGATGTGACGCGTCATCATGTTTGTATGTAAAATGACATAGCGCCTTGCAACATACCGCTTCTAAATACGCTGTGTAGACGCGTCCTTACTAACGTACCTAATTGTCACCAATCGACGCGAACGAGGCATATGAGGTTTATTAACGTCATAACGCACGTCAAATTTGAATACTCAAATCCACCTGGTTCGTAAGCAATTTACCTAGTATATGGGCTCCCGTGCAATTCAGGAAATAACGGCGAAGAAAATGAGGGCGTTTGAATTTGTTGGAATTTTGGATTGTAAAATGGTATTTGTACCATGAAATCTTTTGTGACTTTCAGCAGGAATGCATGATAGCTTTATTGGTTTGTAGACTGCACCATGAGATGTAAAAATTATTAGACCCAAAGAACTATTAATAGAAACGATTAACTATGCGGAGCTCTACCAGAAATTGGAGATCATACTTTTTCTGTAGAACATGAAAGAAAGATGTATTTGTAATGTAGATGAAAGAAAGGACATTAATGTTGTCAAATAAATCTTTGTATCCTAAGTTAACGAAGAAAAGCTGTTGAACCTTTTGAAATGTAAAGCGACAAAGGCGGAATGATGTTAAAAGCGTTCTTGGCGATCAACTTTCGGGAAGTTAATAATTGACATTATAATAATGAAGCTTTATGGATAGCCTCGATGATAAAATGAAGTTGAAGGAGTGGCTTATTAAAAGTTATAATACCATACGAATATTTAAAAAAAGGACCTTAGATAAACATATCGTAATATTTAGAAATACTTCTATAAACATACATGAATGATCGGCACATTTCTAAGAAATCTAGGCTCAAATAAACGTACTTAAGATGAATAATTCGAAGAGTTCTGAATTTTATATGATTAAATATAAAAATATGTCAAGGGTTTTTAATTCTTAATATAATATTATTAGAGAACATCTATGAAGTTTCATACAAGAAGGCGGCCTTTCTTGAACAGATTTCACCAAAATTTCGAAGCTTTATCAGTGGAGCCATAAGTAACGTAGCTAGTTCGCCGCAGTCGTAACAATATTAGGGTTTGAGACGTGACCCATTACAGAACGTCACTGAGGGTTGACACGCTCCATAATTTTTCCTGAGATATTTCCTCTAGTTTTCTTATAACCTACATATATTTGAGACGATTTGGGATAGAATTTGAATACACTATAGTACATTTGACAGTGATGTATTTGATTGGCGCGATTTAAGTCCTAGATGCTACTGCTGGATAGATTTAGACAGCTGAAGAATTCCTATAAGATGAGATTTTTAGGTCCTTCTTATAACCAATTTATAAAAGGAGGTAAGACGTTAACTATTCGTTCTGAAATAGTGTTTGAAATTCTTAACTTTCTTGTTCCAATTTTACCGAGATTTCAACATCCGGTTCTTAATAAAAAATTTGAATACTACTTACATATTAGGGTAGTTAGGTAGACGAAATCCCCACTTCTATTTTATTACCTCTTAGATAGTATATTCGGAATTAAACCTGTATACTCCTGACAACAGACGTTCTACCTCTATAGATAACACAGTGCAATTTAATCAAACTTGCTATGTTTGAGTAATATACTCGTATTGGCTGATATTAAACCCTTGGGCGTTCGATCCGAGATTCGACATTCAATGTTGCTCTGGATACACGGGAACGGACTCGTAGGACTTGTTACGGACATACATAAAAATACCCTTTAAAACATGTTCTTATTGACGATTTGTCGTTAAAAAAATCTTTGCGTTTACCCAAGGAGATGAAAATTTGTATGATGATTTTTAATACAAAAATCTGGTTATCTGGGTGTGTCACAGGAAATCCTAGTTTGGGGCTAAGAGCTTTTGGCGTTATTTATTATTCTTTCTGTTTTTCCGTGTAACTATAGTCATAACAGGGTGTTCTACTTCTGTCTCACTAGGAAATTTTAAGTAATATCAGGTGATAATTATTTATAAAGAATTATAAATGGTTGTTCAATGTTTGTTACTTTTCATCACGACATAAGATTTACATAATCGTGGTGCATCGAAAATATTTCGTTTGTGCTATCTCTGCTTTTAATATAATTCTCAACTCCTCATGCATGGTGGTAAATTACTTATTTGACTAGTTGCCAGCATTGTAAAACTTCTTTGAAAACTGAATAATATTTGTGTCATTCAGTTATTTCACATTTAGAACATTGATAGAAAATTTCTTCATTTCTTTGTTCTATATTTAGATTCCAACAAATTTTCCCAATTACACCCACTAGAATTTTTGTGATCAAATTCTTCCATTCAGTATTCATGTTTGACTTAAATTATTTTCCCTTTGAAATTGCTTTCCAAGATTGGTTGACGAGGCTAATTTACGGCCTTTTCTTAATCTATCTTTTCCTTCAGTCAGTTTTCAAGCTACTCTCAATAGTCTAACCTTTTTTACGGGTCCTGTAATTAAGGTACAGTTTCTTAGAATACCTATACAAATAATAGTTACCCCAAAATAAATTACTACACTTCTTTAAGTCTACTAATACAAATTGTATTTACTAAGGCGAAAATAAATTTATTATGGGTAATATAGGTAGAAATTCATAATTTTGACGTACAAGTACCTACAACATAGTTTCCACATACAAAGCTGCAGACAAGAAACCTCTACATAGTATTAATTTAATAATGAAAACATTATTTACTTGTAGTAACATGAGCGTAAGTTGTTAGTATTCTATTCATCCAGATTTAATTAAATATTCCCTCGTACGCTGAGGCATTATAGATGTATTGAAAAACTCTTGTACCTATACCTATTACACCGAATTCCTCGTTTCTTAATACATTTAGGTGCACTTTACACAAGGAAAGGAATGTCATTTTGTCTTCTATTTTTTTTCTATATTATGTATGAGTAATATATGAATCAACTTACCATTATAATAACTGCATTTAGATTATAGTTATCCTTTGAACGTGTAATAATATGTGAAAAATTTGTACCTGAAATGAAATAGAGAGGAATTCAATGGCATAATATTACATGTTGAAATCCATTTGCTTTGGGCTGTAAAGTGTGTCAAAAAACGGAAATACATTCATATTTTCGAAAAATATTATCGTTCTTATGATGTAGTCGGATAAAAAAAGGTTCAATTTAAAACAGTTATAGTCATGGTCTAATTACGTATGGCAGTTTATGCACTATCCGATGTTTTCTAACCGATTTGTCTCCGTCAATGTCCAATTAGAACAGATATTGATAGACAGAGGCGGCGGAGTAATAACATCAGTATCAGTATCAATATCACGTATTTTAACGATGGCTCCTTAATGACTTGGATATTTATTTGCTTATAGATTCGTATTTATAGGACAGGGCGGCAGAGCGAAAATAATTATCCTAATTCCGTCCAAGTTTTCTACGTCGATATTTCTCTGATGGAGATCGGATGTAGCAAGAAAACGCTTAGCGTGTGGAAGACCGACATTTAATTGTAAATGATTGGAGTTTGAAAATTCTTCCATCTGCTTAACATCAGGTATCAGGAATCAGATTTTGAACTACTAATTCAGATTCTGAATTCTATGAGCTTAGCACAGACTTCCAGAATTTGTCAGATTCTGTTTGAACACCGACAGTTGGGGAGAGCGGGGTAGAAAGATCCAGGGGTAAATTGTGTCGACGCGAACATTTTTATAACAGAAAAAGACTTATGTCTGACTCTTTCAACCCCGATCTTCCCAACGGAAAATTAAGAATCTGAAAAAAAATCTGAATTTGAAAATTCAGAATCTGGAAATTCAGTTTCTGAAAATTCAGAATCTGAAAATTCCGGACGTTTGCGCCCGCCCATACAGTTGGTTTATCGCGTTTGAACGAGTTCAGAAGACGGGTTATAAGTTTCAAGAACTTTAAATCACTTTGCGATGCGAGGTTAGGGTTGGGAATCCTATAAAAGTAGTTAGATTAGTAAGTTAGATTGGTAAGTAACGACTGCCTTCTTACTTACCAAATAAAAACAAAAGAATCTCTCCAGTCTCTTAAGAGGAGTAAAACGATAACCCTTTAAACAGGAATTAAGCAAATATTGGTAAAGATAAGATAAAAGGTTATGTATTTATTAACCTACTCGTTATCACTGTAGAATATATTGTTACAATTATACTTAAAGAGATAATTTTCAGATAACAAATAGATTTCAGTAACGGTTTTGACTAAGTATTGGTAATGAAAGAGAAATGTGGCAAAGTTTGTATTTGTGTTTCTTGTTCATTACTGCAGAGATAAATTGCGAGCGATATTTAAATGTCTTACTTAACAGATATACGAGCCAGATGTCAGAAGACAATTTATACTTTAAAATTCAGTAAATACAAAAACGAAGGGAAGGAAAAATACGCTCTACAATTTTTGAAGTGAAAACTTCTTTCGCATTATTGTTATTTGAAACAGACACATATATTATACCGTGTTGAGGACAGTAACAACTATTTATAAAACTTAAAATAAATTTAAAATTGCATCAATTAAATTCTTCATCGAAGCTTATTGTAAGTTTTCTTCAAATAATAAGTAATCATCAGTTTTTTGGCAAAAAATTTTGGTTATTTTTATTTCATTTTTTTGTAGAAATTGCGCAGCCATTCATCATTATTACTGAAAAAATTACCGAAACCGTCAGTAAATTAGAGGCGTAGATTTGCCATTTTTACTGGAACATAAATTTTTAGTCTCATTTCGCCAAAAAATTAACAGAATTCTTTTACAACGACGCAAATCACATTTAGTGCTGTCGTATCTTTGAAGATTTTCAGAATCAAGCGAATAAAATTCAGGACAATTACAAAAATGTTCACGAAACAGAAATGACTTTCATATTTTTATCTAAATTACCTCTCTATTTTTTGTGAGTTAAGAATGTTTTTTCGTTCAGACAAAAATAATACTTATTGTGTTTTAAACGACGTCAACGGAAATTATATTACTCTCAATTTAAATCCGCTTAGGGTTCCTCATTTACTGGTTTACTGGATTTATCATGTTGTAGTTTGATATAGTTATCAAACTGTATAATACTGTAGTAAGTTAATAAATTATACTCTTAAGTCTTGAATAGTAATGCATTGCTAAGCCAATCATACATCGCATGTTGAAATCCGTCAACTCGATCGGGCTGTAGATAGTACAAAAAATGCACATACTCGTACATACATACGCTCGAAAAACATTTCCCTCCTTTAGACGCAGTTAGGTAATTAACTAAATTAGAACGGCGTATAAAAAGGCTAGTTTACTCTTCGTTTATAAATAAAAGAACGTTCCATTAACAAAATATTGTTATTCAGCAAAAATATTACACACACGGAACCGTTATTTGCGAGTCCAACTCAAACTTGGCTATTTCTTTTTTTGTATCAAGTATCATCAAACACGAGTAACATCACAATTTAATTTCTCCTATTTAATCCGCTAATGTTCTCATCCTAATAAAATATACTTTAAAAGCAAGATTAAGAAAATCCGGGGATAAAATGGCATTACTAAGGGATCCCAAAGGTACAAAAGTACTGTTGTATTTCATTTAGATGTTTTGCTTGAATTGAGCGTAAAATGGAACGACCTTTTCACCGGCCTTTCACTAATGAGAATTGATATATTTAGAATCAGTCGTTAAGTACAGGTCAACAACATTATGTCCATTTTTGGTCGCGACGGAACCGAGATGGTTGAGCGTGTTGGGTAAAAGATATTGTGTTTGTTTTTTAGCTTAAATAAACAAAGATTGCCATTTATTTACAAGACTACTGGACCGTTTAAGATACGGTTTTTAATTAAGGTTATCTGTTCCTTTGGCAATTCTTGCTAGATAAGTGTCATGGTAGTAATTCGTGAGAGTTCGCAATGATAGCGTTTTGGATTATTTTTTTCCAATAACCTTTAAGCCGGTTAAACAGATGTACTGTCTATTCTCATATACTCAACTCTTCAGAAAATAAAAATATTTACAACTAGATTCCCGCCTGCGGCTTTGCCCGCATGGAATTCGGTTATATGGCAAGACTTTTTTGCGATAAAAAATATCCTATATTCTTTCCCAAGTTCAGTTCTATCTTCATACCGAATTTCATCATAATCGGTTCAGTGGTTTAAGTTACTTTCGCATTTATAATATTAGTAGGGATTAATAATTTTGTTTTTTTTTTGTACGTACGATCTTTTTCTACCTAGTAAATCTGTGTGCAAATCGTTTGATAACGCAGAGGGCTAATCGCTTTCGAATTTATTATAAATTTTATTAAGCTGCTCAGATGTTTAAGAGGCTTATGGATTATCTGAAGAACGGCGAATTATGGTACCTGTATAAAGTTTCCTTGTACCGAAGCTTAGTAAGTAATATTTGGATTTAACTCTTACTCATTAGCGACTTTGGATACGTTACGAGGAACAAGGGAACATTTTCTTTTATACTCGGTACGGGTTTTATATTTTAGACGACGGTAATTTAAATTATAATTAATCATTGTTTGTTTATCTTAATTCATTATAAGGTTTTCTCTAAAAATATTTATCGACATTTACAAAAAAAAACAAGTTTTCTAAACATACGAGTTTAACAAAACTCATGTTCATAAAAAACCTGCCTTTATAGGGGGGAGGGGGGATATATGGAAGATGTCACTCCCAAAAAAAAAAATCCAATGACACCCCACATGACATATTAGATTTAGCTGTTGAGCGTCCAAAAAATATTAACTTACATACTCCAGAAAAACATTCAAAGACAACATTACGCTTTTGCTGTCGTATATTAATTGATATGGAACCTCAACCCATGTGAGTAAATGTCAGATTTACCCATTAGCCAATTGATGGACTTCTAAGACGGAACCCGACACCAAACTAATGTGTATCTAATCTTGCGTATTGATAAAAATGTCATTCGCGTGATATGGAAAGGTTTCGTCAAGTACCCTCGTATCAATTTCGACTTGTTGTTATGGTTTCTTATTGTTAGATCGATAGAGAATATATGTTCTTTTATTAAATACCAGACGTCGGCTGCGGAAGAGTAGCTTAAAAAATATTGGATTTATCCCACGAGAACCTATAATCGGGATTAAATCTATCCTATGTCATATTTCTGGATGCAAACTATCTGTGTGCCAAGTTTCAGCTTAATCCGTTCAACTGTTAGAGCGTGACGGACTTACAAACATCCAAATATCCAAACATCCAAATTATCTTTACAAACTTTCACATTTATAATATTAGTAGGATATTAGTAGGATAATATAATCCGTAGCTACATTTTAGCTTCCTCGATATTTGAGCATCCATTAAATCCTAAATGTTTGAGCCATGTATGAATGTATTTACATTTCTTTAGCATGCTCTATAGACCAAACTGCTTATTGTATTTCAACATGTAAGGGTGTTATTGGATTTGTTTTCATTGTAAAGAATGTCATAAGCTAATGATTTATTTAAAAGCATAAGTTTACAGAAACGAAACGAATAAAGAACTAGTAGGAAAAAAATCTTCACCATTTTTTCTGTTCACAACTATTTCCGTTTTCATTTTAATACTCGGAAATGAATGTAAGTAAAGCGGCTTAGGCATGATCCGCGTGGGGTTCTGTCCATGAATGATTAAAATGGAAGCTCCCAGGTGATACGACATGCTATGAAACTAACCAAAATGGATCGTGTGAAAGCCGCTTAAAGTTATGTTTGAGGGTACATGACATCCGGATCAGACTAAAATATTTAAACAATTACGATACTTAATGCTCGGTTGATAGAGTTGTTAATTGGTTAGGTAGTTGGCAGGGTTTTAGTTAGTAGGGTTGAGCAATAATAGTTTAATGTAAATTCACGAAAAGATAATTTGATAATTTAAGTTTGGGTAAGCAGTAATTGAAGTAATAATTAATTAGCTTGAAATATATCATGGCAAGGTAACTTGATTTCTAATACTACATGTACCACTATACATATAAATTATTACTGTATACCACTATATAGGTACACTATATAAATTATTATAATGATTTACTAATATAACTTGTCACAGTGAAGTTAATCATCGTGAAAACTAGCGTAGGTACCTGAAACTTCATTATCTTAAAGACTGCAGTTTCTCTTTAAAACGTCGCTTTTATTCCGCCCTTCGCTGTCGTAGCAAATTGAAAATTAAGTTAATTAAAAAATAATAATATTGCTTTTCTATTTTAATTGACCTATATGTACACTACTTTTTCTTCTAATAGCAATATAAAAAAGTATCTTCGTGCTTAGAAAAACACGTATTTTTTGGTCAGGCTCAGATTCTTTTATTTCACCTTTATTTCAGGTCCATAATTCACTCGTAACTCTGAAATAGAAATCACGCGTTGAACAAACCAACGTAACGACTTACGAAACAATCGTAAAAAATATGTTTGTCCTCGTTTCTCTTACGTTTGAACTAAGCTATTAAAAAGAGATAGCTATATTTTTAGTACAAATTCTTTCACAACAAATTGCTTCAGCGGTCTATAAAATATTTGGACGAAAATTGGACGAGTTTTAAAGATAGATAACAATATTAATTTTAAGGGCTACAAGTATAATTTGCTAAGCTTTCCCTTTTGGAAGGAAATTAAGTTCCATTAAACTAAATGATTTCGGAATAAATTAGCTTACAAACTTAGTTATTAGGTCAAGGAATTTATTACGGTATTGATATCTTCGTCAAATAAAAAAATATAATTATTTAAGAAGCGTGTAAAAGCTCAATTTATTGGCAAGGGATACTATAGTGTAGTTGACTATATAATGACAAAGACGCATCGAAATGGACAGTTCTGTAACTGATTCCACTCAGGTCATAAGTAAAACTTTTGTAAACATTGCATTGTTTTTTAATGTCAATTAAATAGCCGATGGAAATGATACATTTCATACAGATTATTGTGTATATATTTTTTTTCTTAATGGGAATAGTAAAGGAGCTGACAATGCTACCATCCGCTACCGCCCATAGACGTCTGAGATAAACCTAGAGTAAGCATGTAGGGACTGTTAGTCGGTTAGTAGGTCCTGTTAGTTATAGGTAATATTAGTAGTAATTAATTTGCTAGTAAGGGGATCATGGAAGTTAGAGTTATTAGCGTAGGTTAGTAGTCCTGTTAGTAATCGTAAGTATTTGCAAATCAAAATAACAGAAGTAGAAATAACCTGCAAATATTTAATTTCGAAAATTTTTATTTGTAATCAGTTTCAGTATCTGGCTTTCTAAAACATCCGACATTATTTAAAGCAAAAGGAACAAGATATTAACAAAAGGGTATTTGTTCGAATCACTTGAATTGAAATCGACACGAAACCCTTTACAACTTTTGAGGTAACTTCAACTTCAAATTAAAATTATTAAAGATTTTTTTGCATATTTTTTTCGTTAGGTTTACTTAAATCCCTTTTTGCCATGTTGACTAGACTAAGTAAGTACTTTGAAAAGGGTTTTGAGGGGAATAAAACGAGAAATCGTTTCGTTCCCATCAAGTACAAACACTCCACGAAAGCTTCAGATTTAATTGTATTATCAAAATTGTTGGTAAATTCAACGTAAAATTGTGTAGAGATTGTCGTAAAATTTGTATTTACTCCAACAACCCAATATCAATTTATGAACGAGTTAAATCCTTTAAAGGGATTTTTATTTAACAACAATGAAAATTCCCTGAAGGCATTATATTTTACTTAGTAATTTTATGGTAAAAAAGAACAATCCTCTTTTAACATAATTGGTATTTCTACGTATGATTTCTTTATTATTTTAATATTACCTCAATCTACCTTCTACCTAGTTACTACCACTTCCTCTTATCCTCAAAAGAACAACATAACATAAAGCATGTTCTGAGTTCCTATAGCGATAAATAGAAATTCGTGCCCTGTTATCATCGGATTAAATTTAAAACAAATTTCCAATCTACATCTCTCATTTATTTTAACATTGAAATATAAACTTTTGAGAAACTTTTTTAATTCTGAAGAATACGTAATCTACTAAAACGTTAGCGGCGGTGATTCAAACGCTAATTTGTTGAAGGTTAACAGCGAATTAGGCTTCTCTGTGTCAACAAGGACAGTTTAAGGGGTGAGGATAATGATAAACCCTGCTTGTTTTGTCGTTAATGTGTTTATGTTAAACTTTGGCAATACCACAGACAGGGTACAATTAGAAATTATGGTGTTGCTATGCGAGTATAATAAAAGATCTGTGTATCGGTAGGATGATCA
Organism: Lerema accius; assembly: GCA_001278395.1. Taxonomy (NCBI): domain Eukaryota; kingdom Metazoa; phylum Arthropoda; class Insecta; order Lepidoptera; family Hesperiidae; genus Lerema; species Lerema accius. The sequence goes on along the minus strand of LGAG01000610.1, from coordinate 191,194 downwards.
GATTTTCTCTAAATACAATGGGAAACAAAATTCAAACATTTATTCCTGTAGGTATCAATGATACACTTATGTATGTCATTTTTTTTTAAACGGGGGTACCGTTTCGTTACAAGTAATAATTATCATTAGAAAAACTGAAAATGCTGATCGCATCTTTTTGTTACTTGTAAATAAATAAAGACAAAGTAAGCAGGGTGTAAACTTTAATTAGCTTCTCGCATTAAAGTTAATCCTAGAATTAGTTGGAGCGTAAATTCCGATCATCTGTGTATTTAAAACATTTATTAATTAGGCTGTTAAAAGTTTAAAAACTTACATATGCGAGTCTATATTACTGATAATTTACTTGTAGTAGTCAAGACTTATATTAAAAAAATAAACAAAATGCTCACAAAATGTTCGGTTTCAACATGAAATAATGTTTTTGAAAGGGGCTCGTTTTATTTTTGCTTTTTTTGCAATCATAATATTATGTTGTTACAAAAGCTCTGTTGTAATCCAATAGATTGGTGTAACCCTGTAAACTTCGAACAACAAGTACAAATTTAACCCCTTTGGTAACCAAACTTTAAAAGTAAAAAAATGCTCCGTTACGTCTTATTACGTCTCAGTTAAGCGCAATTACAACATGCCTAATTCCCATATCTTAATTACGAAAATTTTATGGAACAAATACTATTAAGATTTTAGATCCGCCTATTTGCCTATAAAATGTAAAGGAAGAGCATAAAATGTTTTTATACCGATAATAACCGACAGATTTTACTTTGCAATATTGTATAAAAAATTACGACTTCCATTTTGTATAAAGTAAACTTGGAGAAAACAAGTTAACAGTATTTATGTTATAAAAATATTATAATCGTCGTTTCTCAAGTTTATTAAATATTTTTTTTTAACTTTGTTACTTTACCTTTAGTAAAAAGTTCTCGCGTGCTACAATTACATAAGCCTACAATCAATAGTTAAATTGTATGCAAGTGCAGATGTAGTCCAGTCCAGTAAATGTAGTACCCTGGTCTTCTTTATTATAGGTTAGTAGAG
>LGAG01000610.1:176901-187545 GCA_001278395.1 Lerema accius | reverse complement strand
CTTCCTCCCCTTATATTCATGCAAATTAAGAGCTTAAGAAACTTCAGAGATTACGGAAAACTAGTTAAACTTAGTTTAAAACTGATTTTTTATTATTAACGAGCGACCGCCTTTAAGAAAGGTAATTACAGTTTCTAAGTAGTGAAATATTGTTTGAATATGCAATACGCTGCCTGCATGGAATTCCTTAGGCGATTTGCAATATTTGTGGGTTTTCGCAGTAATTATACCTACCACGTGATATTCACGTATTTATTACAGGTAGCAATAATAGCTCATTTAAATTTTTAACAGGTCTTGAACTTAAATTACCGTAAGGTAGATCTAAAGTAACTTTTAGATGTAGACGACCAAGTAACTTGTCAAACTTTACGCGCTTGTCAAACAATTTGATCGTGATGGGATTTACGTGTATCACAAACTAATTTGATCGTACACAGGCACCAATACATTATCAATCAGGTTATTGATTTTACCACAATTTCCATCCCACTATTATTTCAAAGCTTAGCAAAACAAGCAATTCATAACCATAATAAACAGAACACGATCTCACGGCCTTTTACAGCGAGATTATAGCATGAGTTTAACGTGGATCTATCTAAATCCATCTTATATCATCCAGCAAGATAATATGGCACTTATCTTACTCGCTTACTGAATAACAATACAGAGTGATACTTGTATGAATACACGTCAACGTTGTGAAACGCTGAAATGCACGTAATTTAAAATTAAAACATGATTAATGTAACGTGTAAATGATGATTAAATACTTTCGGATCAAAAGTAATAGGTACTTATATCATGGCCATATTTTAAAATTGATTACCATCATTTTTATCTCGCCCTTTTATTACCCGACAGCATGATGAAAGCAATGTTTTTCGGGTATAATGTATGTATGTATGTCCATTTTTTTGCACGCTCTAGAGCCTACATGGCTTAATGGATTTCAATTTCGGGTGTCATTAGATTCGCCTCTATTGTGAGAGTAACTTACGCTATTAATTTTGTTAAATAACTTCCTAAGTTTTTGCATTCAGAATTTTGTGTTTCTATTAATTATAACTAGTTTGTGTACTTGTTATTTGATGTAACGACTACAAAAAAGGACTATAAATCGACTTAATTTAAAAGGGCTTTGAAGCAAGAATTAATATGAAAAGTACCTACCTCTTAATGTTCTTGTGTTTACTCGTACGATAAAATAGAGTAAAGTGGAGCTCTACATACGACGAATAATATACTAGCAAATTTAATATACTGCAAACTGAAATGAAGGTTCTGCTTAAGAAATATGTTTCCTGAAGCGAAGCAGGGGCGGGTTAATTCGCAATAAATCGTAGAAATTCGTAGTAAAATGCCAATGACTATACATTGCTGACTAGAAGGGTCTATAAGATTTTTTGCTTTCCAATCTAATGCAGATTTCCACTCCGATAAAACGTATTTAAAGATATTGATGAACACATCGCGTGTTTGTTGTGATGAAAGATTTTACAAATGGTGATAATAGCGTACAGTTAGATTCATTTGTAACTATCAATGTAACAGGAATGGAGTTTTAGGATTAGTGCTACTAGTGATGGGGTTATTAGAAGTGATGTTGTTAAAGATACAGGGTTAAATTTTGTGTTGTGGCAATTTTACCACTTCATGAATTGGTTAACAATTAAAATGATATTATCTATTGTAACGGGACAGAGATATTAACAAAAATATTTCTATAAACACGTTTTATTGTATGAAAGCCTATTAAGCTATAACAATTAGTTTTGTTTTTAACTTATTCAAATATTTAGTAGTTGCCTGATTTTTTAATATTTGCCAACCTATTAAAAAAAATCAACATTTTTTACCAGTTGGGTGTTAAAGGATTAAGTTAACAAGAACATTAAAGTTCTCGTTGATATACTAACACAGTGCGTCGGTACATTATTAATTCGTGAAGATAAATACTTAGTTGTGAACTACTTACGTGTGAACCGCCCCGTGTAAGAGACAAGTTGTGTTAAGCCAGTACAGACATCGCGGTGTCGAACAAACTTGTAACCGAGCTACGCCTCACATGCGGGAACTATAAATTATCTCAATCCTACTGAGAGCCGTGTACATAATGCAGGTTTCATTAAGAGAACTATGTCTCAGACATTGCAGTTTACGTAGGTACGTACCTACCCTTAATAGTTGTTTACTTAGCTATCCTACTAATCCTACTATCCTACTTACTCGTCAACTTAACATGTTTGGTCCTGGCTGCCTGCTTTATCTACCACATTCGAGAATCGTTGTCATAGAAAAAGTTGGGCGACTCATCAACATCGAGCTACTCACAAAAAATTAGCTTGATAGTAATAAGTGGAAAATTATGTACTGGGGATCCCTAACTAATATTATAAATGTTAAAGTTTGTATGAATCTTTGGATGTTAGTACGTCCTTCACACTCTAACCGTTGAACGGATTAAGCCGAAACTTGGCACACACATAGTTTGCATCCAAGAACAGGATATAGGATAGATTGTGTCCTGAATATACGTTCCCTTGGGATAAATTCAATATTTTTTAACGACTTTTCCGCGGGCGAAGTCGCGGGTATCGTCTAGTATTATATAGGTTTTTATGACGCTTGAGTAAATCGTGATTTAACATCCTAGGTTGACTTACTATTAGGGACCTTTGGCAAAAATGTAAGTAGATAATTCCTCTTGAATGTTACAAATATCTTCTCAACTCTATATTGAATTAAAATTAATCTTGAGATTAAGTAGCACGAGCGTAAACTCAAACCATCAGCCTATTGAGATTTTTATTAATACTTGAAGTATAAAAGCTCATAATAAGAGCTTTCAGTATCTTCTAGATCTTTATTTGCGGCCAAACTTTAAGACGATTAAGGTGAATACTGAAATTACATGTCATATTTCTATTATCATTATCCTGTGTGAAAATTTCATACTTGATCAAGACCTGATTTATCACCAATTGTTACAGTAACTAAATCATTGCAGTCTTGTTTTAGTTATTTCACGACTTCAACACAATAAAATTGTTTCTAGAATTTTCTCGTTTCCATATATTTTTAAATTAACTTGTTTTTGCGAAAACTGTAAAATAGTAATTACGCCCCACAAACGACCCATCTCTGAAGTCCCGAAAATAACCAAAACTACTGAATTGCTGTCCTCATTTTGTTGGTCAACTAGTTTTTGGTTGTAATAGCAAATAACAAAGTCTGAGAGCATGACCCCGTTTTAACCCCTCAACTATCTTTGAATGACCTCAAACCTCAAAGGACTGAATGTGAACTGAATGCGAATTTTCTGCTTATACCTTAATAAGACCCTAACGGTGATTAATTGACAGATATCGAACTGAACTAGCACTCTCACAGCCCGGCGGCTTGCGTCGATTCTAAGTGATCCACAAAGTTAAGCAAACTGCTGGCTAGGTCGGAAAATGGATGGGTGACCGCTAGTGGCAAAAACTTCTTAAGCCCTTCCGTGCTGTGGATGACACGTTAAGCCGTCGGTCCCGGTTATTTCTTTAGATGACCGTTATTAAGCCATGTTGACGGCAAGTTATTAAAGTTAAAGAAAAAAATATTAAACTCCAACCACCTTGCGTTAAAAACGCACTTGAAAATGAACTCGATTTAAAAATAAAACTGTTAGAAATTTTCCATTTCTTCGACTGTAACACCCGAACAGAATCTAAAGCGCCTTCCATCTCTGGAATTAATGCCTCGTAAAATTGACCGGCTCGGAACGAACGCCTTACGGAATTCCCTTTGAAAATATCGTTCAATTCAAAGCGCTCAAGCTGCGTTCAACTGCGGATGCGGTTTGTAAGTAAATTGAGGACCTAGGGGCAAAAACATCTAGAACGTTTCAATGATTCATTAAAGGTAGTGGATACTAGAGAATCCTAAAGCATTTGTCGGTAACCGTCGGCTAAATAACCGTACGTACTCGTAACTCTGTGCCTTCTTGACTATGCCTCTTTCATAAAATATTTAATGCAGGTACGGAATATTACTCATGTTAATTTTAAACTTAAACTTATTTGCCGAAAGGAAATCTTGAAAGGGTACCTTTATCTAATGCTAAATATTTCCGTAATAACGTCTCTTACTAAAGCAAACTTTAAACAAAACTTGTCTCTTTCAATAAATTTTAATTGTATACTTTGATCCATATTGGGTTCTCTTAAACACTAAGGTTGTTGAACACCTAAGCACAATTTTTTTCCGTCGGTAAATCTGCATACATTTTTAGCAGATTGCCTTAGGATACCTAACTTTACAATAAAGATAAAAGAAGTCATTTAGGTAGCATTCCTTTTGTATGATATCACTGAAAATAAACAGTCATGAAATACACAAGTGCTATTAGATACGGTTTTGACAGATGTCAACTGTCATGTTTCGATGGCGTGCAACGATTGACGTAACTGAAATATGGCGCGATTTCCACGCTAACTAAAAATGGCGTCGCTATTGTTTATTTAACAACCATCAAATTAATTTAAATTTATTTGAATACATTGCATTTTTTTGCCAAGTAAAGGAACCATTATAATATTGTTATACAACACGTGTTCCTCATTAACCTTGGATGGTGAACAACATATTTTGCGTTTTATTGTGACTGCGTCAGCAGGGTAATTTTTTCAAGCGTATGTATGTATGTCTGTATGTATGTCCATTTCTTTGGAACGCTCTAAAGCCTAATCAGCTTAAGGAATTTCATTGTGTGTGGTGTCATTGGATTCGTCTTCATTGTGAGAGCGAGTATTATTAACACCCACGTTGTGTCGCTTGCTTTTGGCTATTGTCTTTTTACCCCTGTAGAAAAAAATTGCTATTTATTTTTATTGACTTCGACCATGATAAATGTGTTAAACATTTTGACTATGGACTTCTTCAATGTACCTGGCTGGAAGATTTTAATGTTAACGTCAACTGTTTTAAGTATCGAAAATTATCCCCTTCAAGTATTAATATAGATTATGAAATAAGAGCCAATTCTTTGACTCTATATAGACAAATTAATTCGGTCCCTATAATGATAATAAAGCCTCAAATAAAATTTAAAAATAATAATTAAATATCATTATTTTATATGATCACGACATATTTTTTATTCGTGTGTGGGTTCTCACAATTGTCACTATGGCTAAAGTAAACTGTTTACTTACGAAATCTTATAAAATAAAATTTCTCATTACATAAATTTAAATAAAATAAAAAAAGCTACTTACAATATAAATTATTCCGAACTCAGCAAAACAACACAAGTTACACAAAACTTCACGAATAAAAAAAGTTATTTCAAATTTCGAACATCACCATTTTTTAAACATAGAGTAATTAAGGATTGTATCTGTGGTATTTCGTCTGCGAAACTTTGAAACACTTTCGTAGAATGTTTTTCGCGCGTATCGTTTTCAAAGCACAAGACTACTCGTAACAAACGCTCGAACTGTACTGAACGGGCTGTCTACAAGTGTCGTGTTCAGACTCCGAGTTGCCTTTTCATGGTAGCGACAACAGCGATAATAATCAAAGATATAAATTTTATTGGCATTATAATCATAAATGGATGGATAAAAATCGGCTGGTCAATAAAATGCTTTATTTACATTTTATTAGCTTGCCAGACTTGTAAGAAAGGTCAGAAGTTGTTTATGTGGCGCAGATTGATCAATTTTACCCGATTTTACAGAAGTGGGTTATTTATTCAGCTTGTAATGTATGTAATAAATACCATTGTACCTGGAAAATATGTCTACGTAATTGTGTTAACCGATTATGGTAATGGAATGAAGCGAACTATAATAGAAGTACTTACCAATCAAAATCGTTTCTACAATGTCAGATCTCTACTTGAGGTGTTCAATATGTTGAACATTTACTACAGGTACTTGAAAATTGAAGGTCGGGAGTAGGTATCTGATGTGGAAAACTACGGGATCATCCTAACTTTAAGAGATAAAATATATTGCAGAACATCTGTCTGATCTTTTAATCTGTACTAATAATATAAAGCTGAAGAGTATGTTTGAACGCGCTAATCTCAGGAACTACGGAACCGATTTGAAAAATATTTTAGTTTAAGAAAGTCCATTTATCGAGGAAGGATATAGGCTATATAACATCACCCAAATGAATAGGAGAAGAGTAGCAATAAAAATATTTCGAAAACGGGAAAATTACGCGGGCGGAGCCTCGGGCAGTTGCTAGTTTAAATAATATGTTTCTAGTTGCCTACGGAACCCAAACAACGGAAAAAATCGTTGTTTACAAAACGTTACGAACTTACGAATTTTTGATGGCGGCAATGATGTCACGTCCTTGACAATAACAATAATTTTATTTCAAAAAGAAAACTAATCCACGAGTTTTTGCGGCATTCTTCCCGCGAAACAATAATAGAAAGAAGTAGCTACAGATATAATAATGCGGGACTGTCTAGTTCCAAATATTATCATTAATCACTGTAAGAACCGAGAGAGACCACTCGTTTGATTTTCGACAAATAAATTATTTTATTACTAGGTATACCACAATATTCATACTTATAGTTTTTTACATCATTTTTACTCTATGCCGCTTCAATACGGCTGAAAACGACATTATCCTGTGCAAAAAATAATAAAATCATCTTTAAACAATGTACGCACATTTTAAAACTATGAATGTTTTAACTGTTAGGCATTATTGAAAAATATAGAATCCAGAGATTTCGTAAAAAAATACCATAGTGCAATTGCAGACCATAGTGCAATTGCAACAAAAATAGCGAGTTTAATGCTTAATGCATTCTCTACCAGCTAACCATTTGAATAACCAGAAATACACTAAAATTGGTTACGAATTGAATAAAATTATGAATTGAATAACATTATGAATTGAATTACACATTTCCAGTCTATAAGGTGCTATTCTTTGTTGGCTCAAAACACGAGCGCGACTGTTTAACTTAATGGGATGAAGCTTTTAAGTTAAATGGAAATTTATCATCGGTTTTATACTCACACATAGTAATGTGTTCGTAATAACGTGCACAGGAAATGTTAACACTAATTTCTCTCTTTTTAATATTAAGACTGCAGTAACTAGTAGACATTATTAGAAAAACTAAAACCCGGCTGATAAGACATTTTGGGAGCGTCATTTAAAATAAATTTTGCATTTGTTTCTGCCACACAGTAGACAAATCTATAGACACTTCATGTATTGAAGTTCGTTAAGCTGTTTGAGCTGTAGAGCGTACCAAAAAATGGACATACATACATACGCTAGAAAAACATTACCCTCCTTTCGCAGTCAGCCTCAGTCAGGTAATAAAGAATACAAAATGGGCTTCAGTTATTGTTTGTCGCTGGCCATCGTTATGTACGAGTAGGTAGTTATGGCAGGAAATACAGACTTTTGGTTAAACCATTAATCCGTAATGGAGAAACGAGATAGAGTTCCTCTAAACCAATATGAGGAGATACGCGTGGCATGTAATGGATTGTTAGAAGGTGGAAACGTGACAAAAAGGAGCATCTAAACATTTTATTAGTCCAAGCCGGCCGCTTTTCATTTGGATCAGCGATCCATTGTATACATTGTGATTCAAAATTACCGCACTCCTTTATCCAGTTATTTTACCCCTTTAGGCGTATTGAATTAAAAAAAAGTCTTTCTTAGTGTTCCCTATATTAAGAATATAAGATATCTTTATCTACTTTAACGTGCATAGTTTAAAACTGGGCTATGGTTTCTGTCAAAAGTCGCTAGAGTTTTTCTTCTATTTTATAATACGAGAAGGTTTCTAATTACGGTATATTTTTAAAAATAATACAGGTATGTTAAAATATGAGATTTGACGAGTTCAAAGTTTACATGAGAATGTAATGAACTCAACTATAATATAATATTTAGTGGATGATAATAGTACTCGTAGTTTTGAGCATAACTAGTAACTGTGTTTCACCTTTAATAGATATAGCATAATCACAATACAATTGAGTTGATCAGACGGAAGGTCCCTTGATAATTTGATAGTGACGTTGACATTGCAATCTTTCAGCCAGTTTTATCAGACAAGTCTATTCATACTTTAACATTAATAGTTATGGTCGAAATTTTAACCACAGATTAAGTCTTCTAGTTAAAGTTATTTAGTTAGTCGACATTATAATAATGTGTATTAATCAAACAGATAAATATAATTGCTAACATTCCATCGTTTGAAATTATACCAAAGTTAGTAACTCAAACCAAACTTATCTAATAAAGATCGCAAGTTGTGCGACAACTGGCCCCAACATTTTCCAACAATTGTTTGTATTCGATGAGAAATAAACTTTGTAACTCGAGACTCGAGAGTTTCAGATTCTAGGGGTCGATATTAAAACGTTGATTAATTTTTCCTTTAAATGCCGGAAAGTAATAAAATTACTCAACATTTTTGTTGTAATGTTGGACATGATTGTAATGTTGGAAACAATTTTTATGGTCGTTTGTATCTGGATGACGAAACTTCATTCGATATTTAGGATTTTAGTCCATGAAAATATATCATAATAGAGTTACCATTTAGTGTTAAAGTAATGAACCTAATTTCATCTTTACCTCACAGCCTCACGGGGCCCTTTCCTAGGGCCCCAATTCACAGAAGCCCCGAATAGCTGAGATAACTTAGTTTAAAGTTCAGAATTTTGGCTATCATCCCCAATGGACTTCATTTTAATCCACAATAGGAAAGTCCTCTACAAGAACATGAGTTCCTTTTTGAGACCTCTCTTAATCCCCTGTAATGTATACGATTATCTGAAGTAACTCACTTAGGGTCCGATACAAATGTACTAATCCCGAGGTGAACATTAACAAACTTCCATTTACACGCTACATAAAAGTATTTAAGGTAAGGTGTCAACTTACAAACCTTAAGGTAGTCTTTATCTAATTTAAGAGCCAATTTACCAGTTGCTTCAGTACGGTTCTTAAATTGTTTAGCCGTCTTATGTTTCTTTAACTTTTCTTAATGAATATCGTATAACCACTTTTTTTACTTATCTTACTTAGCACACAGTTTTATGTAAACCTTATAACGAAAGTTTAATTTACATGTTATTCAACTTTTTCCAGTAAGGTTTAAGTGAGTTCATCACTTAAATTCACAAAAACTGGTATGAAAATAATGTGTAATAAAGTTAAATAAATAAAAATAAAAAAATATTTTTGTTTTACAAATAAGACAAGTCAAAAAAACGGACTTTACCTACTTCATATAATGTATTATATCATACGATATAAAACATGTGCTTTAATAATGTAGGCATTTTTGGAATAAATATCGGCATCTTCATGTCGACAGTTTTAAATTCTCTCCAAAGGACTGCAGCGTTTGTTTAGCAGTGTGGATCTTTGTTTTTCTATTAGGTAATTTAATTTGTTTCTTTGGAAATTAATTAAATTTTTTGTTGTCAATAACATTTGTCAATCGAGCTGTTTGATCAAGACAAAATACACGTAAATAATAAATTAGAATTTAGATGCGTGAACTTGCTTTTGACTTCTGAGACTTCGAGCCCCAAATATATAAAAACTCGATTATGTAGATTCAATATAAACTCAGGAAGAAATTGATCACGTACAATCGTCTCCGTTTTGAATTGGATGAACGTGACCGATTCAAACAGTATTATTATTCGAGATCAATCGTCACTATGACGAAGTGTTTATTGCCGTAATTTTTTTTTTTTTTATATTTCTTATTAATTTATGCAAAAGTTCAGAAAGTTACTTTTGTTTTAATTATCTATTTAAAAAAATATTGCAAAACATAACACGTTTTACACGTTTTTCTTACACACACGCTCAGTTCAGATGAAAGATCTTGACAGACAACTGATATTGAAATTGACATCTACTAGCCTGCAATATCGAACCTACTATTGTCTGACATAATGAATTATGGTCGGATTTCGACCACAAAACGGGTTCTCTGCTCAAGTTTAATAGCCAAGTAATTCCACGGCATAAATTGTTATTGTTGTTTACAATGGTTTTATTGGTTAACGATGCTATATAGTTTTATTATTACACGCATACTACAGTTGTCGCGTCATAACCTCAATAATAGGGCTTCAGTCCATTAGTTTAGGGTGGAAATCTCGTCTTAATTAAGGAGGCCCTATTTCAAGGATAGTTCAGTGATTCTACACATTGTTTCTAAGTAAGCAATCATAGCCTGGCAAGTTGCATTCATCCTTAGCGATTGACGAAGAAAGTTGAGGGCAGTCTAAAACTGCGTAGGTCACCATTAGTAGCAAAAGTTCATAAACGTTTCGGCGTGTATGTTAGGCCGTTAGTTCCAGTTGTTATTGCTAAAACCATTTCCCAATGTAAGTGTTTAATTTAATGTCTTATTTTAAAAGTAAGAAGGTACATTATCCATCCATCTTTCCAAAGGAATCCCTTTCTCGTGCTGCACTCTGCACATCGTAGCTTTCTATTGATATCTGAAGAATTTTATATCGTCGGCTACGTCTGAAAATAGTTCATACGTCTGTGAAATGAAATTTCTCAGGATGAAAATATTGTTAGTGAGAATTGATTTAGGGTGGGTTCAAGCATCCAGAAAAT
>LGAG01000610.1:150884-167259 GCA_001278395.1 Lerema accius | reverse complement strand
ATATACGTCTCTTCCACTTATTCCTATCAGCCGCCATCTCAACACTTACTCCCGCAACTTGCATAATCTTTCACACAATCCATCCATCTCTTCTTCGGCCGCCCTCATCCCTTCTTTCGTCCATATTAATATACGGATAATATAATTAAGTGGATGTAATAAATGTATTCTAACCAGTGATTCATAAACGAAAGTGGCCGTAAAGTGAGATTAAGGTCTAAATTAGCGGCTTCAGTTTATTTGCAATTTCGCGCCGCAAGCAGCCAGCGTGTGGTCAGTTATATCGTAAAGTATCTTTATTATTTTGTCCGCGTATAAAAAGTTCCACTGAAGCATTTACACATACTGAAAATAGACCCTCTGTCTGTCTTCAAAATTTGACCAAAACTCAAGAGTTTAGATTCTTCCCCCACATCTGTTGTGGTCATCAATCATCTATTTTCATTGTCATATCACTATTCACCAGTCAATGTCATTTCTATCATCAATACAGTGCTAACAACTGTACCATTATATCACCAGTGTTTACCTCATTTTCAAAAGTCGACCGTAAAGTAAGTACAATATTAAAATTTTATATAATTACTTATTGATAATCAAAAATCTCAGACCAAGAAGTGTATAGACTGAGTCTTCAGAACAAAAAAATGAAGGTAATTTTATTTCTTTTTTTTACGATTTGACGTATGTTTAATGTTATCATTTGATAAGTATGTTATATTTTTTCTACTACGCTGATTAGTTCCGAAGTCGCAACCTAATTTTTTCGTCTGTGTCAAAAATTTTGTTAGTTGCCGTTCCGTAGTTTCCATGCATGTTGATTGTGGTTAGAGATTATCTCTGTCGGGCTATAGTTTTTATTTATAATCTACACCTACCCAGCTAACTTAATCGTATATATCAACACAATGAACCGATCAAACTTGCGTAATGGATGTTGTTAAACACTGACGAATGCAGAAACTTGGGTGTGAGATCCCTGAAAGTTTGTTTGCGAAGTTTGGTTCTACAAGCTACATATCTTTAGTGGTTCTATAGCTTAGGAGCTAAGAAAACAGTTTATTGTGTTCATTTCTATTAGCACTACCAGCCCGTCCTTGTTTCGCTTCGGTAAACCTTATATCTGTTATCCAAACGAAACCGTTTAACGGGTAATTTATTTGTCCGTCTTTTAACAACTTTATACCAAGTTTCGTTGAAATCAGTTTGGTGGTTTACGCATGAAGCCCAAACAGACACGTAGAAAAGATGGTTTTGGTCTCTACATCGACAAAGAAACCTATATTAAAATTTAAAAAATATCAATAACTTATTAAATTACTTGTTTAAATAATTAAATTATAACTATTTCCATTTATTGTCGAAAAAAATATTTTGCCTATTTGTTAAGTAGGTACCTATTTTGCTGTTGATAGTGTTATGATTGTATGTAAGCCAGAAATAAATCTTTTCTTTCTTTCTTTCAATAGAGAATTAACCCATTTAACCCCGTTATTTTAGTAATCACCCATTCAATAATAGTCTTCCTGTAGGCAGTCACTTCTAATTTTTCTTTTTATCTACCCTCATTTCGTAAGGCAATAAAGAAAATTTTTCCTTCGGGTAGCCTGTCTTTTATCGGCCATAAATGCTGTAAAAGGCACTTTACCTAACGAAAATCTAACAAATACTTTCTTGTATAATTTTCATGGAAACAGATAAAACGTCCTTTTGAAGCCCGGAAAATTTTGCCCGGATTTTCTTTAAAGTGTTGATGATAGATTAATAAATTTTGGTTTATTTAAATTTATTTTATAATAGGTTATTCCATAATGTTAAATTTAGTTTTTATTCTCGTATATCCAACATTTGGGTTAAAAACTGTTGGGACATTGGATTGCCAAGCGTTGTTTATTTTGTGACAGATCTCTCTAGATTTAAATTAGTTTGAATTGACAAAAGGCCTGTTTCAGTATTTCCCTTTAACGGTTAATAATCGGTTCATTTAACTTTTGTATCAACTTTTACTATCTATTTTTGTAAACCCTTGAGACTCTAGATAAATTGTTTGTTAAGACATAATTATAATGGTTATTTTGAGAAAATTTTGTGTCGTAATGTAAACAAAGAATAATTAATTGAAAAAAAAACTGCAATATTCTGTAAGTTTTTTTTACAAGTCAAAGAAATTAATGTCCATACATACAACGCTCGAAAAAATTATCTTTTCCAGTCAAGCAAAAAATATAAAAATTGATGATACATTTTGTATTCTTATACTACCATTGGGACTAGAAATGCTAGTACCTAAACATAATGCTACGAGCGCTAGTGCTCAGTCTACTATAGTATACTGAGAAATAAAATCTGTTATCTAAACATAAAATAGTAGAGTCGCATAAGATAATAAAAGCTCGCGATAACAATAGCTTTCAGATGGAGCTATTCTCCTAGTTGACATCGTGTTGAATAACGTACTTGCAATTTAATCCGTTCTATAAAACGTGAAGTTTTCATGACTGACGACTATGATTTATTTCTTTTTTACGATCAGTAGTGATGGAGTACTCTAGTACAGTACTCCAATTTTTGTTTAACCAACCCATCTAACTAGTAATCAATATTAGAAGAACAAAAAATATCGACCTCAAAATTTAAGGGGTTATAATGGAAAAAAGTGCCTATATCACTCTCACAATATGGACGAATCCTTACATACTGAAATCCGTCAATCTGTTTAATCTATAGGTCATGCCAAAAAAGTGGACGTACAGACAGACGTAGATACATACACTCGATAAATAATACCTTCCTTTTGCAGTTGGGAAAAATCGCTTAAAGCTTGAGACACCCGAACAAAGTTCTACCGTAGCCAACTCTTACTAAATGGATGCTAAGTGGTGGTCGGCTATGGACATTGGATATGATTAATTAAGAAATTGATAATTAATAATAACTCGATATCCTTCTTGAACAAAATGTAAACTCTTATCACGATATACAAGTAGTTCTATACGTACGTGTTGATTCTAATAACAAACTTGACTAATTACTATTCGTAATTGTCTCCAAGCTACGGTCTGTGTATACTTTGTGGCAAATACTAAGAAATCCAATATTTTCCAAGCTAACATTCATAATGAAGTAGACGCCAATTACACGAATTTTGATTCCCTAACTAATGTTAAAGTGCTTCTAGAAAACTTTATTAAGTAGTCTAAAATTCATGAGTTCACTATAGTATTTTTTTATTTGTCCTTTTCAGCAAGCAGTTTTTTTACGTAAACCTTAAATCATACATTTTCATCACTTCAATATCATAATAAGCTTAAATATTCACAAAAACTCCTCAGAAAACTAATGTTGTCGTTTTAAAAATAAGACAAGTTTAAAAAAAACGAACTATACTTATATAGTCATACATATTGATTTGCTGTGCACATAATTATTATTGATAGCCTTGAATGAGAAATAAAAGAGCACTAAGAGTTCTACTCTCGTTGAATTGAAGAAATGCTCGTAGTTGATAAGATCAGAAATATTCCACAAGAACAAAGAAATAATAGAAATTCCGAAGAGGGCAAGAATCTCAACGTTATTTAATCCGGATTGATAGAAAATCCACTGTTAATTGAAGCCAATTAAGGAAGTATGGAGAAACTGTTGACTTCTTACAATTATATAACACAAACCGTAATGCTGCAAATTGGAAACTTGAGAAAACTACTCCTAGAATTTGATTACCATGAACATGACAGTTCGCAAATAGTTTTTCATCACATGCTATTTATTACAGAGTACATTGACCCTCAAAAAGAATCTGTCGTAATCTAATAAAATCAGCAAAATATATTATATATAGTGAAGCGTACAGCCCAAAAATCTTCCAATAAGAAATGTGTTTTTAACTGCGTTATTTTTATTGCTAAAAATAGGTGCATTACATCAGACGATGAAGTGACGTTAATCGCTACAGTCGTAATGCTTTGCAAATTGCGCCATCAGTAAGAGAGCTTTATAGATGTTTAGAATGTAGTTTGTTTTACAACCCTACAAATCTTACTGCATTTAAAGAGCAGGGTTCATCATTATTTGTGCTATTGCAATTGTACATGCACCTATATCTTCCATTATGTTATAAGATGAAATAGATATAGTAGCGATGAAAAAGGGGAGGGAAAATCAATTTATAAAAGCTCTAAGACAATGAAATACGTCACGCTTTGAAATAATAGTCTAATTTTGGGAGCTAATTACCTTTTGCATACGTAAAATTTTGGTTACATTATTTAATGGATACAAGCCATTGATAGCCAAACTGATTAACAGTAAATATATAATATTGACTGAATGTTTTTTAGATGCAAGGGAAACGTGATATGTTTGTAAAATCTTTGTCCATACACTCACCATTCGTGTTTAACGCGCTTTGCACACTAAGCAAATGCAAGTGGCAAAGTCTAGTACTATGAAACCGTTCATCAATTTTTTTTGTAGTATGAGCCTTCTTACCATTTTTGGTGTTCACACTTATAAAATCTTACTCAAACTGTCCTTTATTTTTCTATAGTGTTATCTTATTTCTGCAATATCTTTAAAAATACTTCAAAATTGAGTTACCGGATTTGAAGTCAAATCCCGCGAAGAAAACTACGCTACTAAGCCACCAAGTATCAATTAGCAACAAGTATTATGCTCACAAAAAGTGAAAAGTTAAGTCTGACATATTCCTTGTAAGTTATATAAAATTCAATTAAAACTTCGAACTCAAAGGTGGATTTAAGTATTTATGATTCCAAGCGTGTCGTTGAAAGTTAAAGCGATTTTCTTGTAAACATCAGAAGTAGCAGAACTTTTTGCGTTTATTAATGGCTTTAGGACTCGATTTATTATCGTTGATCGTAATTAATCTAAGGAAAGTTCATTCGATTGTGCGCGGTTTTGATGTAAGCTTTCTACATCAGTTTAGTTCAGTTTCAGTCATCACAGAGACGGCGTACGGTATAGACGGCTTCAGTTATTACCTCTCTAAGTTACGGAAATAATTCGACTTGATTCCAAATGAAACCAAGTTTCTGTTTAAACGTTTAAGTAACAGTTTCGGATGTCTTTACTAACTTTAAATTTGTTTATCATGTAGTATTGCGTACAAGTAACTTCTAATAGTTTTAAAATGTTATCTGAAAATTCGTTAGTTTTTTTTTCGACACAGACTATTTAATTAACTACATGTTACCAAACCCTGAGGACTGTTTAACGAGGCTACCAAAAGTTTCCGACCAATGGTGAGTTGATTTTTACGTAATTTTTTTACGACATTATTATTAAGACATTAATTTATCTTGATACATTTAATTCTCGCATCATTGTCGTATTAACTCTATCCTGTGTTTGCTCAGGTGTGTTGCTTACAAAACGACTGTTGACACAGAAAATAATTCTTTTTAGGTATTGTGTCTTATATCACGATTAGATTAGATTGATCTTGAGATAAATAACAACGACTACGACGAAGTATGTAGAATGTTTATTATTTACCGTTTGCCAGTGGTAACAATATTTCGAGTTATTTATTAAACATTGGTATTATTAATTATTTCTGACAACTGAAGTGCTTAACCTTTTAAGGTAAATACAGCATGCATTATTACAAATGTAAATTTATGATAACATTTATACAAAGTATACCTTCTATATTGTATACGATACTGTAGAGATATATGCTGGCATTGAATTACACATCTTTTGAACGTGAAAAAAGGTTTTATTTAGGTGTAACGGTAGGTACACGGTATCCATTAAATACATAATAATATAATTCAAATTAAATTGTTTAATTCGTCATTAGAAACTATCAGCTCACTTAACGAACAAGTACAAACATATGGAAATATGGAATTGAAGAATAGTAGCAATAGTATTTTTGACGTAAATTAGTCGTTTTTGCTATCATACGGGAGCAATCCTAAAAACCTAACAATAACAAAATTGGGGGACAAAGTTTGCCATTTTAGTTTCGATGTCTCGTTTACATCCGAAATTAAATTTTAACACTGGATAGCTAAAGGATCAAAGAAATACGAATAATTACAATAAGCGAGAACAATGAAAAACCTTGGGCTACGGAGGGAGCGCCGCCAATTTAAGGTTGTTTTACGACGACAAAAAAAAGAAATAAGCGGTAACATAAAAGTATTCACCTAAAACACTCAGCCGTATCCATGACACAGCTATACACATTTTTTATATTTAACGATCAGATGCAAGCAAGCTACCTGACATTTGGTTCTGTCACCCATAAACAAGAACACCACTATAGGTATTACCCATACCACGCTAAACGAATTATGGTGGCTGACACAACTTCTGGCATATTTAGGCACACTGTAACCGCATTAAATACAATTTATTGGCCTCTTAGCAATAATATCGTGCTAAATTTCTTGTAGGATGTTAGTGGGTGAGCGAAATGCGGAATGAGAGTTTCCGGGCATTGAAGGAAGGGAGGCTCAAGAAGCCTACATCGATTATTGACGACCCCATGGCCTAGTTGGTAGTAACCCTGCCTGCTAAGCGAGGGGTCCCGGATTAGATTCCCGGAAGATGGATACAGATAAATGTTTGTTCTCAGGCCATGGGTGTTAGTGATGTGTTATTTGTGTAGACCATGCCACCCGCGACACAGGGAATCCTAATGCGGAAATATGAGTGTGTTAGCGTTTATTATTATTATTGTCGTTAGATAACGGTCGGTAAATTTTCGGGTCGGTAAAGCAGTGATAGCCTAGTGGTTTGAACGTTGGTCTCTCGAACGGGAGTTCCCGGGTTCAAACCCCACGTCACGCACCTCTAATTTAAAAAGTTATGTGCGTATTAGATACTAATTATCACTTGCTACGGTGAAGGAAAACATCGTGAGGAAACCTGCACACCTGAGAGTTCTCCATAAAGTTCTCAAAAGCTGTGTGAAGTCTGCCAAGCCTCATTAGGCCAGCGTGATGGACTATGGCCTGTACCCCTCACACTGTGAGAGGAGACCCGAGCCCAGCAGTGGGACAGTTATGGGTTGCAATGATGAAAATGATGAAATTTTCGGTTCCTATAATGATAGAGGAACTATGATAGGACATTGACCTTCTGAATATGGCTCTGACCGCGCATCTTATTTTATAACCTGAATTTTAAGTCTATCTACTTCCATCTGCGTTGCAAATGGATTTGTTTACTAAATTGACGCCAGAAGTATAATAAAAATCTGATCCCAACACACTCTTACCATGTTTGTTCTGTTATTGACACTAGCGAGAAAAAATGCGAGCAATTTTCGACGGAAAACGTAGTTACGTTATGAGATGTTCGGGTTTGATTGAATTTTATTACTTTCAATATCCAGGCTTGTCATATCTCCACATTAATCTTTTAATTGTGATAGTATGGTCCTTCTGCTTGTTACCTTTTCACGCTAGAACTACTGGATTGATTTAGTGCAGTAATAATAATAATAATAATACAAATTTTTTACATCTGTATTTATGAACACTATACCAAAAATAAATTTCCATTCATAAGCGCTATATTCAATCCTATCTGGATTAAGATTATTTTAGAATTTATATTCAGGCCTACTTGGATTAAAATATTTAGAATTTTATATGTATCTAAATCTTCTTCTAGTTTTATTACTCTAGATACTCTTATTATACTCTCGTATGTATATTTAAATGAACGATCGTTTTATATGTTTTATCACATAAAACCCTGTTATATAGTCCACTTGAGTTGTTTTTCATGTTATAGATAAGGAATTCGATGGTGTGTCCTCACCATTGAAATTTCATAAAAAGATAATGCTTTGACGTGCGTCAGTCATTTGTATATACAAGTACCTACTAACTATATAACATACTACATATAATTTATGATGTTGTTCAGTATTCTTTCGATTATATAAGTAACTTTTCCAACTAGAATTGGATTAGAACTGGGTTCCGCAGAACTTTGGAGTTCCATACCCCAGTCATCAGGGTTCCGCCAAAATTGTAATCCACATTATGAAGCCCAAAAAACGGTCAAATTCGGGGAATCGGTGAAATGTGGCAGGAAAAAATAGGCGTACGACGTAAAAAGATGTCAATATATTGGGTTCCTTAAAACAAAAGGTACTTGGTTTGTGTTCTCTTGCCTTTCAAGTTTAAGAACCTCTGATCTCCCCTAGATTATGAAGACAAAATCATTCTCAGTAGAAGGCTATTAATGGGTTCAGGTAACCATCGTGGCTTCGCTTTTATAAGTTACTAGACGATGCCCGCGGCTTCGCTCGTGGAAAAGTCGGTAAACATAATATTGAATTTATCCCAAGGGAATTTATAATCGGGACACATTCTATCCTATGTCCTATTCCTATGTTTCAGCTTAATCCGTTCAACGGTTAGAGCGTGAAGGATGTACAAACATCCAAAAATCTACACAAACTTTCACATTTATAATATTAGTAGGATACTAACTAAACATAAGTTATGCATGAAATCTCATATTCTCCTTTCCAAACCTCCATAATATCCTGATTTTATCATAATTTACTTCAATAGATGCATAAATGTTTACAAACTCGCGCTGGTAAAATGCTAATTCCCAGAACCTACAAAGTAAGTTTTAATTGATGTCCAGAACATAAAGAGCCCTTAAAGCTGGCCATAGACGGACTGTTTCAAGAGTTATGAACTGATAGATTCAAGTTCTTGTATATGTCGGTCGAACCGCAAGCACCTTGCTTAAATTATTATTTTTAAAAAGACGTGTGGGGGAGTTCCTTTTCCCGTTTCTTCTCCATATCAAAACATTTTAGGGAGTAGATTAAAAAAAAAACGTGCATAAGTGTATAATTGATACTATGAATAAATGATTTTGAAATTGAAGATTCAGAAGCTTGAATCTGCCTATACCGACCTTTTGAAGCAGCTCGTCTATGGTCACTCTAAGGCTAACTATAAACAGACTACTTCAAGTAGTCGCTGCTGACAGTTTTAAATAGTCGTTCTGTGCGATTATATGAATCTACTGCTTTAAGTCGCTCCTGTATGGCCGACTGCGTTAAACTGATAGTCTATAGCCGGATTATAAAATTGCTTTACCCCGATACGATGGTGAAAACAATTTAAATTTAAATGTATCTTAATTCTGAATAACGAAAACACTCAACAAATGTTGCTCCCAGCAGTAAAACTTATTCTACGAATCCACTTATTCATCAAAGCATTCATAATCAACTTATCGGTAACTTTAAACTAGATCGTAAATAAACTTACTCAATATGAAAACATAAGGAACGATAATTGTCCATAAACTGGAGTTTACAATGGAATTAAATTTCCGTCGGGATTTATGTTAAGAGGAATTGTTGAAATGGGTTTTTTACTGCCAGTGACGGAGAAATAGGATCTCGAGCTATGCAAAGGTGGTAGGAATGAACAGCTACGTCGGTAAATACAATTTTCTTGACCTTATTTCTGCATAAAACTTCAAGCTCTTAAAAGAATAGGTAAAATGCAGTTTTGTTAGAAAGTCAAGTGAGGTGCATAAAGAAATATTAAAGGATGAGAATATTGATTTGTTATAATCAGATTTATAGTATGCAATTGTAAATCTAAATAATTTTTAACTCATTATGTTATAGATTGGATAACTAAATAGGAGTTTAGTAACAAATACTTTCTGGCTGTTTTGCGTCTTGAGAAAATATTTACACTTATAATGAAACTTGTAACCAGGTCAAATATATAACATAGAATATTTATTTGGAAAGTTTAATGTAAGTAATCTATGGTATCGATAGAATCAAAACATTATTCTGGAATTACGGAGCCTGATATAGAATACATTTTTCCGGGAAACAATTTAGTTTCCGTAGGATAACAGGTAGAATACACTTATGTCATTAATAAAATAAATGAATATGTATGGTCTATTAGACTAATAGTAAACCTAATAGGGGTCGCTTGGTATAATGACCCGCATTTTAGTCAATGTGAATACCTCCATTAACTACTAAATGTTACAGATTCCCTTAGATTAGATAAACCGAATCGTAATATCCCCTGCAGCAATAAAAATACGTAATGGGCTCATGAAATCTATACCAACAGTGCTAATAGCACTAATTTATGATGTTTTTTATGTTATCATCCACCTGACGGTATTTTTTATGAGATAATTATCCTTATGATATAGCAAACATGATTATCGTTAGGTCTTATGTTTATTATAAAAAGATGTCGAGACGGCTAAAGCTTTAAATGTATGATACTAGACAGTAAGGGCAAAATAAAACAAGATAGATTACATTATTCTTTTACATAATTCTAGGATTGCAGTGAATTATTTTTACATAAGTTTCATCTGTGCTTCTATACTAATAATATAAAGCTGAAGAGTTTGTTTGAACGCGGTAATCTCAGGAACTACTGGACCGATTTGACAAATTCTTTTAGTGTAAGATAGTTCATTTATCCAGGGAGGCGATCTAAGAGCAGCTAAACTCAATTCAAAGTAATGACTGGGGATCAAACATAGTACCTTTTTTAAACTCCATTTTTACCAGCTTAGAAATTAACTAGGTTTATACGCCCCTGTGTAACATAGCGTCGCATTTATTTCAAGTTTTGTATGAATTTCGTGTTTACTTTAGTTATTTCATCGATTCAGAGACTAATTTTTTATTGTACAATGTAGAAATGTAACAATTTATGCTAATAATTGTAAAAATGATAGTTAGGTACATAACACTACCTTTTACCTACCAACCCTTTCCACAACCTATATAGGTCACAACTTTTAATTGCTAACCCTTAAACTTATGCCAAGTTGATAAATTATATTAAATTAGTTACAAACTAGTTGATATTCTTAATGCTTACTTACTCTATTACTTACCTTAGTATATATCTAACTACTTCGTGGGTAGAAAATACTAGATTAAAAAGACGATTCTCCAATAAAAAGTTAGTCACAAACGTATCGAACGTCCGTTATTTATCTTTTTACTACGGCAGCAACAAAGACATTACTATTTCTACACAAATTAAGAAACTTATCTGGCCACAAACCCTATGTAGTTCTTTTAGTACAAATGAATTCCATGTGGTAAACAGACAATAGGATAATAATTAAATATACTCGTATATATCTATTGATAACAAAGCCTTCTCTTGTAATAATAACAATAATTCTTTCTCTAATGTCTCATTAGTTAACTAGGCACAGTACAAACAATCATACATTATTGACAACTATAATTAATTGATCTATTGAAATATAAAAAAGGGCAGTATAACCGCTGAAATAGGAAAATAATATGAGCCTAAAAATCTTTAAAATGTAGAGTACCTAGCTCAATTTTAAATCCTGGAGTAGATATGTATGTATGTATGTACATACTCGTATATATCTATGTATTATGCATTCGACGAACCTTGTATGTCTAAGATATTATCATATTAGTTCTGCACAAGGTTCAAACAGGACAACTAAAACGACGTAAGTAAATGTTGAGTAATCAGCTGAAAAACAAATACTACAGTGGTACAGTGTTGACATATTCAATTTAATGTTTGCAGTTGTCTTAGTAAAATGTATCTAATACCATGACATTGAATTTAAATTGTTTGGACTTGTAGATAATTAATAGGGACCTACAACATTTAACTCATTTATTGTAACGTTTTTCTCATAAAAACAAAACCCGTGTTCCAAAGAGTAATACACAAATTAGGGTTTAAAGTACGAATGAGACGGCAAATAATTATTGTACAGACGATAGGAACAGGAGCAAAAAAAATGGACGTAACATTGTCTATTATTATTAGTAAACATTATTATCTGTAGGTATAAAATATCATTAACCCATTAGGGGTAAAAAATATCGTTAACCCATAAGTATTAACCTGGTATTAACTTATGCTTACACTTTTCTCTTATAATGTTTGACATATAAAGGGATTGGTCAAATTTCGTCCGCAACGCAGGTCCCCTAATTTTAATTATCATAAAAATTAAAAAAAGTATTAATTAAAAATCACAATAAAATGTAATGCTATTGTGCCATTCCCTGACCTTACTGAGATAATAAGGTATTTGCCCAAAAAAATCTATTTGCGAACACTTAAGACCCGCCTGATAGCTTATCAGGGATCATAGACATTACAGGATTACGCTATCGGGCCAATGTACGGCATTTTTGACATTATCAAGTATTTTATTGAATGCCTGTTCATTACAATATAATTAGGTAATAACACTTTAAATATCAGAGAGTGCAACTGCAAATATTACGCAGTGAAATTAAAATTACTTGTAATTATTATGTCATTGTCGTCATACTGATATGAAAGACATTTTATTTCAAACCTATTGTGTGAAAACGTCTCTAATAGAGTTTGCCAATCTGCTCAATTTTTTTTCTTATAAAATAAAATATGATATTCAACTTTTATTGCCAAAATTGGGGCACCATACAGTAACGGACCTTCATATTTACTAACGGTAAAAAAGAATAATAGACATATAAAAATATATATCAACACTGATTTAGTAGATAAATTAGTACAAATAACTACTTCTATATTAATAGCTTCTATTGTAAACATATAACATGACCATAAAATATCCATTGTGATGTATTTCCTAGAGTTACATCAATATAACTTGTTAAGAAAGGAACCCTCTACATTACGTTGGCAGCCAGCCAAACTTTGTGATATTAGCATAGAACATAATGACAGGGATTCCGCGACATTACCTCTAGAAATACTATTGGTTTTCTAATAAATCGCTTTGGGAAAGATACGTATTTAGTACTACATTGTAACGAATTCTTTTGTAGTCGATCAATGAAGTTGACAAATGTGTATCATTAGGAAATTTGGGGACTGATATTTTTAATGCTCCTAAACATATTTTCACTTACTTTTATGTCACGTAATATTTGATAATTAAGTCATTTCTAATTTCCATAAAATAAGTGCATTTTAAAATCTGATTATTAATTGCTTCAGTGCAGACAACAACGTGAGGAAATGAGCACAACTGAGCGTTCTCAACAAAGTTGTCATTCGTACACGCAGATAATATCCAAAATTAGAACCTACATGACACCCGCTATCCTGATTTTACTCTGATAGTGCGTTCCCATGGGATGATTTGAGGATTTATATGATTGTGACTAAATCATCAAAGGTTTAATCCAATACCTCCTTCAAACCACGTTTCCACAGGCGAAGCCGCAGGCAACGTCTAGTTTGTCAATAATTTACAGATTTCCTTAAAACAACACTATTTCTGAAGTAATTGCTTTTGTTTCTTTGAATTTAGTCTCGGGGATTGAACATTAATCTTATTATAACGAGAGCTCTTCGATCTGTTTGTTGAGACTCTGAATTAATTGGATATTAAATTATCGTTAATCGAACTTTGGCATTTTCTGCGGTTGCGAATATAATTTCGTATTTAAAATTTCAGTAACGTCTTCGACTTTACTGTAAACAATAACGTCGATTACTTTTCGGGAAGTAACAGTTATTTCTTACAAAAGAACCGACTGCTAAAAGTTTTAAGGGGAGGTTGATAGTAAAGACAATAAATATTGGGTTTAATTTTTACGTTTTCCTACAGTATTTTCCTTTAAAATAACCTTATAATAACTATATTTCGAATGTATTCAATTGGCGAGTAAGTGATGGCAGATTTTATTACATAGATGATTAAAAGCATAATATACTTCTTGAATTTTTCACTTTCAAACCGCGCACCTAGTTACTTAGGTAACTTTGTCGACTACTAAGGATTGATACAAGCCGCTTGGCTATGAATGTTTCCTACATATAACTTATCTCTACAGATAATTACTGATTAAGGATTATTACCCGTACATTATGTTACCGTGATAGAGATTATTAACTAACATACACTAGTAATCAGCAGACTATGCAGTAATTAATAAGCTAATGAAACGTAAATGATTAGCTTGATGACTTGGTAATCACTGAATAACATTATAGAGGTAATTTAGACCTATATAATTAAATTATGTACGATATAATTAATAATTAAATACAGCTACACGCTAGGATTCCCTGTGTCGTGGATGGCACGGACAGCACAAATTGACAAAGGATATACACCCAGACACAGAAAAAACATATATGTAGATGCAGTATTCGGAACAAAGAAAAATAGTAGGGAAAAACATAACGTTATTAACAAATGATAACGTTTCACGACAGGTTACCATGCCGAAACGAAGACCGTTCTCGACCGTTCTCGGTGACATATTATGTCAAATCGTAAAAAAAAGAAAAAAATTGACCCCACTTTTTTGTTCTGAACACTGTGTGTGTCTATTATATTTATTGGTCTGAGCACCAAGACTAAGAAAAAAAATCATCATTCAAATTTCTGCCGTGCTTAGAATCGAATCTGTGACCGATTGCACAGGCTTATTAACCATTGCGTCATAATGTAGTAAAAACTAAAGAAAAATCGGTGAAAAATGGACGAGTTGTGGTCTTGGTGTTTGCACGTTCACGCACAATACAGTTTCTAGACCATATCTTTGATACAATTACCAATCAGCCGCAACAAATATAGGTACAACACCGAAATTCTCGTTATTAAAAATTACCGAACTTTATTAGTCGGTCGATAGAAGTCCTACCCAAAATTGGTACCCTCGTATTAATTGCTCGCATTTTGATAGGACTTCAACTCAATTTGATCGGAAATAAACGGTTTCTAAATTATTATTATTCTTGTTCAATTCTTTCAACCCCGCTCTCCCCAACTTTCAATTCCGGATCAGAGTTATCGACGGAAGTTCCGGATGTTTTCTTCCAGCTTAAAGTTAACAACTGACAAGTTGTACAAGTTTTGAAATGCCAAGAAAATAACTCTACTACCATCCCTGCGAACGGTTGAACGTTATCACACTCATACCCCCGCAGTAGGATTCCCTGTGTCGCGGTTGAGATTGTCAACATAAATAACACATCTCTAATACCCATGACCCGAGAATAAACATTTATCTGTTACATAATATTTATACTCCGGCCGGGAATCAAACCCAGGACCCCTCAGGTCGCAGGCAGGGTCACTACCAACTAGGCTACGGGTTTATCATCACAGTCCTTTATTTATAAAAACGTTTAAAACATTTTCAAAAGCCAGTAAATCAAATAAATGTTTTATATATCTTATAGCCCTTATTTGAACATTAATAAATCAAGTTAGAGATTGTACTGTCAGTTGTAGTGTTCATTGTTCTTTTACGTCTATAATTTGATGAATGGGATATTTTTTGTAGGATGACATTACTCGATTTAGTGTTCCGTTGACCTTTGCCAACTACATAATAAAAACCACACAAAATTAAGGCTACGTTTGAAAATACTAACTTGTAATATCATAGGTACTTTGCTAATGATAAATGCTAATATTCACAGCACGTAAACAGTTGGCTCCAGTTATCATGAGCGGGGAGTAGTTAACGCCTGATTTATTTTTTATGAGGAGAGACCCGCCTTTTATGGGTGGAGGTCAAATACAAATTACATACATATTAAACAAAATACGCAAGTAACTGCGATTGTTACGCTTACAACTTAACCACTAATCCAATTGACTTGAATTTTTTTTATACCTACTTTACCTCAAGTTATCCAAAGATAGGAATAAGAGCTAGTAAATAAGTTACAACCACCAAATGAACTATTTTCTAAGGCTCATGCACACAAATTTTATTTAGATAGGTACATGTGAGTTTATTGAGTTTCATCACCCCAGAGGGCAAAGCCTACGATCGAATTAATACTTTACTTGCCTGATATTCTCCCGCAGTAAACGAATTTGCTTGGCTTTACCGCCTAATAGGATTTGCAGCTAAAGGGCAAAAGAATATATCACTGATTATACGGTGGTATGTCGTACCGCAATCTACAAAGAGTTCAGTGTCTCACAAAATATAAGCCCCAGATCATTTTAATGTCCACAGTAGTATTTTAATGAAAATGAAAGCTTCGTTCTTTAACAAAAGAAATCAAGAAAAGTTACACAGTTCCATACAAAAACAGATGAACACTATTTCTTTATTAATAATCCTA
This sequence comes from Lerema accius, assembly GCA_001278395.1. Classification (NCBI taxonomy): domain Eukaryota; kingdom Metazoa; phylum Arthropoda; class Insecta; order Lepidoptera; family Hesperiidae; genus Lerema; species Lerema accius. Next base: position 151,132 of record LGAG01000610.1, on the reverse strand, counting down.
TAAGACAAAGTTTGGTTTCAGAATTCATCTGATCAATTGGACGTGATATTTGACTTGTAAAATACTGGACAACGGCCGTGGCTTCGTCCGCGAAAGAGTAGTTTAATAAATATTGTATTTATCCCAAGGAAACCTATAATCGGGATAAAATGTGTCCTATGTCATATTCCTGGATGCAAACTATGTGCCAAGTTTCAGCGTTAAGTTTAAGCGAATTTCGACCTAATTTCGTTTGAATGGCTGGAGGA
>LGAG01000610.1:130684-145152 GCA_001278395.1 Lerema accius | reverse complement strand
ATACGTAATATAACTTTTTAATATACTCCCTTCCCGGTTTAACAGTGGGATATTTTTACTTTTTATATATAAATGTGAAAGTTTGTAAAGATGTTTGGATATTTGGATGCTTGTAACTCCTTCATTCCAACTCCATTGAACGGATTAAGCTGAAACTTGGCAAACAGATAGTTTGCATCCAGGAATAGGACATAGGATAGATTGTATCCGGATTATAGGTTCCATTAGTTTTTTAACCACTCTTCCTCGAGCTAAGCCGCGGGCGTCGACTAATAAGCAATAAGGTTCATTTTTACCTCGAGCCGCCTGTTTTGACGTCAGACGTCATCACTTTTATTTAGCATGAAAAGATTAGAGCAACAATAAAATTAATGTTTTGCTACAGTGCCGTCATCCGTTATTATTGTCACTTGCGATTATCTGTATCCTTATGATTAAGATTATTCCGTATTTTATTATTATACAAAGTATATTTTTGCTAAGAGACGACTTTTGGTCTGTTAGCACCTAATTGTAAAACTATTTATGAGGGATGCTGGATGTAATTGTAAATAATTCACCAAACTTCTAAGTTCACATACAAAGTTTATTAAATTAATTTTTATACTAAAAATATAAACACTAAGTATATGACATAACAATTTATATAAGGTAAGGTGGAGTAAGACAGACATACTTTTATCCACAATAGGAAACAAAGGGTATTATGAAGAAGTTGTTTGTTCTAGTGTAGAAGTAAAAGGTTATACTGATACATGATAAATTAGGCTTTTATGCTACAGTAAAGATATTCACTCAGGTATCTTCAGAAGGAGAATATTGATTCAATTGTAAAACTGGAAAAACTGTCAGTCTTACCCCGTGTGCGGGGTAAGACTGACAGTACGTTTTTTTCCTTTATAACGTGAGCTAAACTGCAGTTTCTAAAGAAAAACCATAATAATAACATGTTAACTTATTGTTTTGAATATTACGAGTAACATAGTAGGGTTCCTTTTCAAGTAATTCGTGTAAATGTAAATCTGGAGCAAGACTGACATACCATTAAAATCAGGGGTAATAAACCTTTTATATCAGGTATAAAATTTATTTTATTTACTTATTTTATAATTTATTTACTTATTATTTAATTTTACTTTATTTAGTGTACCTAAATTGCTAATACGTATTCAATATCTAGAAACTGAATTTTATAACTATAAAATTAACTGTGGCTGTACTAAACTAAAATGTAAAATTTTAATCATAGGAAAATTCTTACGTGAGACAAACTTCACAGATAATAGTTTTTCTTATAAGAAAAACTTTTAATAGATAAGGAAATATCAAACTGTGACTTGATAATTAATATCAAATCTGTGCTTTGATAAGAATATTTTCTTAAATATTTAAAGTAATAACTTTGTTCCAGATAAAAAAAAAATGTCTCTTTATCAAATATAATCATAACCATAGTGTAATGCAATTTAAATATTATGTTATTACACGCAAACGGGATGTTGTTTTTGAATTGAAAATTTATCCACCATGAAAATGTTTATTACTTCTGACATGGGGTAAGACTGACATACGTTTGACTTGGCCCAGATAAAGTGACAGTCTTACCCCAGGTCGCAATTTTTAGGTTAGGTATGTTAGAGTTTCGAATCATATTTTAGAAAATCGTTAGTTTTACGGTAAATTGATACAATAACGATAATGTCAATATTCTTTTAACGGTATTTACTTCGAGAACACTTCCATATTCGCACTGTTTTCACAAAAACTTTTAAAACTCCTACATGCCGGTAACTTTGATTTTTTTGTTTTACTACTGAAATTTTCAATGGCGGTTTTCGGACACATATACTTGAAGAAACGAAACGAGTATTTTTAGACGAGAACTTTTACGTTTGTACTATCTTACACACTATAAGAATTTCGTAAATAAGCTATACGTATCGAGATAATAGACAGTGTCAGTCTTACCCCGGTGTCAGTCTTACCCCACCTTACCTTATTTGATAAAAAAATTAAAAAATAAATTACGAGTAGGTACAGCCTAGTTACTCAGTGATAACGTTGAAATTTGCCGTTGAAAGTATTGTTAAAATCGAATGTGTGGTTTTTACTTACTATTTCAGGTATAGTTGTTTTCTCATTTTATTTTGGGCTATTTACTGAAGCATTGCTACTTGCTTAATTCAGGAATAGTTGTTTGCTCATTTTATTTTGGGCTATTAACCAAAGCATTGCTACCTACTCACTTATTTCAGGAATAGTTGTTTCCTCATTTTATTTTGGCCTATTTACTGAAGCGTTGCTACTAGCATATTTCATTTATCAATGTTTCCTCATTTTATCTTGGGCTATCAACTGCAATATCTCGTCGCTTATTTCAGTTAACTTTGATATTTCCTCAATTGTATCCTGGGTTACTAGGCTGTGCCTCTTCTGTCAGTCCATCAGGCTAAAATGTGGGTTCATTTTGGACTAAAAGCCACGTCAAGTTTGTCATTCGGACGAACAGTGTTAGAGGGTTTTGTAGGGTAAATGCTTATTGAGCGTCAAAAGCCGAATTAGGTATCGAGATGACTACTAATGTAGCCTTGTAAGCAGATTTTGGAAACAAAGCTCTGACAGCTAGTCAGATAGGAATATTGTAGGTTTATTTATAAATAACTCGTGTACAGACAACAGGCCTTTATTATACCTGCTAATTATTTGGTACCTACAATGTTTTACAAAGGCTTTTGAGATAATTATGTAGAAATTACCTTCTCACATGTGACTACTATTAGTAAACTTAAATAAACAAAATTATATTATCTGACATCACGTTTATCAGTATTATTATGTTCGTAGGTATATTATTTTCACTGTTCTTAAATAACACTCAAATGTTGCTTAGCAATAATCAACTTTAATTTTTCAATCTTTATCTTTCTATCATTTTACCTAGAGATCAACGATAGATAGATTATTGAAAATAGGTGTTAATTAATCTTTATGTAGACAATACCAAAATGGCTTATTACGATATTGTAAAATATTATGAGCAGAGTCATTAAAATCAAATTAAGCAGAAAGCTTTTGCAATATTATCAGTATCATAAAAAACTTGCTAATTACTGTTTTTAATCTCTAATGGAACGGTTTTAACCTGATAGTTGATAGACTGACCTCTCTAGCTACCTAAGTTAGCAGAGGTTCCTGATAATTATGCGTAAATCTGTAAGTACTAGGACTCATCTATCTAATTATTTTGTTTTCTTAACTATAGTAATTGCTTACGAACAATTTTATTTTTTGTGTACTTGTTTGATTAAAATAAATATCTTAAATCTTTATATCAAAATATTTTATTTACAGACATAATCTTTATTCTAAACAATAAAACAAAGGATTTAAATCAGTATTTTAATATCTTAATATATAAAAAGTGTTTTTGTTACCGAACTCCTCCTAAAAGGCTAGAGCGATTATAATGAAAACTTTGTGACGTATACTAGAGGGACCGAGTATGGTTTAGAGTCATAATTGGACCCGGAAAATATGTTGCAGAACAACGCCTGCCCGGTCTTCTATTGTCAAAAAATTGCGACCGAAATGACAGTTTCTAAAAAAAAATTATAAGTTACAACTTGCACTCCCAATCTTTAATACCAATTAATTTCTTCTTTTGGAAATCTATTATAGTTAGGTTTTGTTATCTATAGAAACCAAGATTTGTTTCCAAAATTAATCTGTCTGTTCTGTATCTCTTCGTGACTTTTCCTTACGTACAATAAAATATATTTTCCAGCTTAAAATAAGCCATTCGCACGATCCAAACATAAATCAGGCATCACCGCTTTAAGAATATTATAATGACGAAAGCATTATACAATGAAATATGGCAATATTTATTTGTTCAAAAAGGAATTCCCATTCGATCACACCGCGCTACAAATCACTCGGGCATTAAAACGCCGTAAATTACTTGAACAATACGCTTTTTTAATGCTAACGGTATTTTTAAATCTGACGTGCTCTCAAATAGATTTAGTTAGTAGGTACTTACTTCAAAATGTATATCCGATGTGTCATGTTCATTTTAATTTATTTTAATATTGCATATAGTTCATGAAGCGCTTATAACCAAGCGGCTTGCGTCTATTCTTAGGCTGGTCATAGACGGACGTTTTACTCAGTCGACGTTAGCGGCTTCAAGAAGTTGATCTGTTGTAAACAGGCGGCATTAGGGTGTTTTTAGCCGATGCGATTGCTGTCTCGCATTGGTTATTCATACCAAAGTCGCACTGTAATTTGAACTTTTAAAAAATAACCTTTTCATAAAAAAGAGTACCGGGAGTTTTTTTCCTCCCGGCCAACTCTAGCATACATAGGCTTAAGTATCTGCAATCTTAAGGCTAAAGTATAATTATGTATTGCATCTTGCAATGTATCTGTTCATAAAGCCGATGTTATCATAGGTATCGGTATCATAGGTATCTAATGAGACTTTAGGAACTTTAATTAAATTGATGTGAATTATATTTTCTAATTTTTTTATAATGTTATTTATATTGTAAGTTTTGACATTCGATAAGTGAGCTATTAGTTCCTAAGACGAAATAAATAATTTGAATTTTGATTTTTTTTTAATTTTGAAGCAAACGGTCCGTAAGCGGTCAGCTTTAGTTATTTGTTTTAATCTATTAGTATTGTGAGGTATTGTACTTGGAGATCAATACACTAATTGTGGTTAGCTCAAATCCTAAGTAATTGGGTACATGCAGTACGCCGTATTATAGTAATAGGATTCCTGGGAAAGCATATTAGTAACATTACTCACGACTTGAGTGCTGGATATCAATTGCAATCTAATTGCAATTAATGGAATTAGACAAATTACTTAAATTTGATTACAATAATTGTATATGTAATAGAAAGCTCATGTCTTTATCAATTATTTATTTAGTTAAATAATGATTAGGCAAGTATTGAAATAAAACAAATGATTATTAATATAACGCGTCGTGTTTCAGTTAAGCACGCAAAATTTTTGATTGAAATTATATACCCTATCCTTTTTTATATCGCACTATCTCGTTCCCGCAAATCGTTTCATCGAACAAATTTGTTTCATCCATTACATCATCTATGCTTCGTACACTCGAAATAGAAAACACATCAAAATGTTTCACCATGATTTATAATCATACGATATCAACGTACATTTACTTATAAAAATTATATAAACTTTATTTTAAGCGCGTCGCCTACAGTAATTTCCTATTACCACGAGGTAAAGTTAAACAAAACAAAACGTTTGTCATAACTTCCTTTTATGTTTTTAACAATTTACTAAACCTTTGTTCAAGCCAAATATTAAATATTTATTAAGTCAATTTCTTCGACAAACGATTCAAAGAGAAGAAAACATAGGAAAACATTGCTTTTCTATACAAATATACTGGTACAAATAAAGCGATCGACCCGCTTAGTAAAGGAAACCTCGATACGATTCTTATTCTATTACGAGTATAATATTCTTTCAAAGGAAATGGGAAGTTTTGATATATTTTTATATTAAGCCTTTTAAGTACTTTAGCAGCAACATTTTCGCGGAAGTGAGGCTTTTGCTTTGCTTGATATTTTATGTCGAAAGTACTAAAGTTGAAAAATATAATGGGTAAATTGGAAGTCAAGACAATTATTTATTTATACTTGCTTTTTGACACATTTTTAAAGTTAATATTACATGGTAAATTCAAGTAATCCCCAGACTAGTGACCTAAATTTAATGCATAATGTATGGTATTATTACGAACGGTAGGTATTAATTTAGAAAACAGATCAAAACACGCACAGGCTCAGGTTTATTCGTAATGGTGTTGTACTAAATATTTCCTAGATAGTGCTGTAACCTATTCCATAACCTAATCGATCCTAAGGAGCTCACAGTCAACGAACGAAAAACACAGCCAGCTCTAGAACAGAATCAAATTCATGATTCAAACTGTCTCGTTGTCAATCGAACCCTGAACTCATTCAACGATCCGGGATAGTAAATAATCGTTGCGTCACACGAGTCGTCATATTTTTACATTAAAAAATCAACGTTTTATTGATTGGTTCCCCTAAGGTCTGTAAATCAATCCGCCTTACATCCGCAAGCTTGTATACAAACCTGTCAGTACTATTTGTCAATGGCCTTCAACTTTTTGTGATTTATTAATTCCATTTGTTTGATTTGCTACCAATTGATTGATTGCTGAAAGTATTTAAACAGGAAACAAATTGATTTATTGGGTATAATGTAGTCACATACAGTTCATCCATCCGATTTCCTCGACTGAAGAGTTTGACCCAAATCTACCATTCCATAAATACGAACATCGTACAAAAACAATATGATATTTGCTTACTTATGTTATCCTTAATAATATTATGTTATGACAATGTTTTCCCAGATATATTGTTATGAGATGTCCGGAATATCAAAATATATCCAATAATATCAGTTGACGGCCTCACTCAATTATCTCAGATACGTATCAGGTAGATAGATATTAAAAAGTAGTCGTCCTCGCTTCGCTTCGGGAAACTTGTAACTTACCTGCTGCCGTTAGTGAGTAATTGCCCGTCTATGACCAGCTTTAAAGCCCGTAAATAACCTCTAGAATTTATTATGATTCGCATTGCCTTCGTCAGTTTTCAGCAGGACACACTATATCAAAATTTATCATTAATTAATATACAAATCTATGGCTGACTGGCGTAATATTCAATATTAATTAATCTATTTATAATTTCAATCAAGATCACCTACAAACTAGTGTTTAGTACGCAGGAGATTAATTTGCTAACTTCATAATTGTCTATTCACCGAAGTTTCCCCAGTTTGCTGCGAATGTTCGTTCAATACAATCTGAGTTTGTATTTAACTTCAATTGCGCAAGGTTATTGGATAGCGACAAAGCTCAAAGGCGGTTTACTTGCTTCTTAGCTGGCAATGTCTTACAAATTAGTGTAACACGTATCTAATATATAACAGAGAGAACTGTTTGTGGTCTATTCCGTTTATGGCCTATTGACATAAAAAGCTTTTCTTTTAACTACTAAAAAGTTAACGATGACTAACAGACAGTACAGTATAGGCAGTTGATGGATATCCTATCCTACTAATATTATAAATGTGAAAGTTTGTAAAGATGTTTGGATATTTGGATGTTTATAAGTCCTTCACGCTCTAATCGTTGAATGGATTAAGCTGAAACTTGGCACACAAATAATTTTCATCCAGGAACAGGAAATACGATAGATTTTATCCCAATTATAGGTTCCTTTGGGATAAATCCAATATTTTTTTAACTACTTTTCCTCGCGTGAAGACGCGGGCGTTGTCTAGTAATATTATAAAGGTGGACTTATAAGCAGGAGGAAAAGTCTATTCACCTCAGGATTTTCCGCTCATTACTCTTTTGTAGTGGAAACCGGGCTTTAGGCACAGTACATCCATTAGTGATATCGGGTATTTGCACCGATACTGTACCTATATGATCCCATGTCGATAAGGCCGATAATATTTATTGTCCACTTTGTCAGTTGCATAATATTTTCGTTTGCCACGCGCCCGCCTGGTTATCTAAAAATGAACTTTGTTATATCGACTCTCGTATGATAATGTTTTGACTATTACTTATGTAATTTTATACAGGGTGTTGCAATGGCAACATTAAATTCGATATTTGTAATTTAAAGATTTGATTTTTTTTTATTCGTTTGTTTTTTTCTTGTTCACTGCATTACTTCCATGTCTTGCTTGCTACAATATATATGGTCTTTACATATTAAAGAAGATTAATTATCATTTTTATTAAGGAGTGCATTTACGAGTCCCTATTCATATTTATCATAAAACAAAGATACGTTTTAACAATTTCTAGTCAGTTTTGACAATTCTATGGTTCATATGCGTAAGTTTTACAAATAACGCCAAGCCCCTGTGGCCTAATGGATAAGGCATCGGCCTCCTAAGCCGGGGATTGTGGGTACGAGTCCCACCAGGGGTAATTAAGTTCTGATTATTATTGCAGGACAAAAAATCCTTTTAGTTTTTATTTTTAGTTTTTCTATCACCTTGTATATTTTTTAAAATAAATTATATCCAAAACACACCCACACTAGATTTTTTCTGAATCTAATTCTTGACCATTTATAGCCAAAATAAAAAAAATGTTTTATATGACTGATATCGATAATTATTTATATTGCTAGTCGATAAATCGTGCCACTACCTTATGAACATTGCAAAACAACATCTACAGAGCCATCTAGTTTATTATTTAGTACAAATGTCCCTAATAATGCAAATAAACGAATGGCAATAATATAAAGTAACCACTAAAAACCGAGGGTGCATTAAAGAAATTGGCGTACATAAATGTATCAATAATACCTACCATTTGATATAAATGTATTATCTATGGATAACATCAATAAATTATTTTAATAAAATTTTGAAATAAAAAGGTGAAATTTGAATTATATAGCGCTTTAATAAACAGGTAATCACATCTATTTTCGTAGCTCTTCGTAAACAATTAAAAGCTGGGGTTCTCTAAGTTTGTGTCGTAGAAAATAAAGAGAGTTATCGACAGGTCGTTAACCCGAAACTTTTAGTATTGAAAATATCTGTTTGAGCCTCAAAGCCGTACCTCAAGTACCAACAGGAATAACAAAATACTCATAGGCGAAAATGCTGACAAAAATTACGTAATAACTATTAAGTTATTAAAGTGAGCAGTTAAATCACGGCGTAATATACTCGTACTTTATCACGCTCCGACCTCAATTAAGGACGACTACAGGAGACAGATCCCGTCTCTATTATATTTGGGATAAATCTTCACGCCTTTACATGTCACACATCAAGGATGTGGGTTTCCACGTTTTCCTCTCTTAGGGTTCTGTACCTAAAAGGTTAAAACGGAACCCTATTACTAAGCCTTCGCTGTCTGTCACCAAACTGTATCTTAATAACCGTCATAGCAAAAAAAGTGAATTTTTCACAAATCATGTATATCTGCTGCCACTATAACAACAAATACTAGAATTAAAAAATTTAAACGTTAAGGGGGTCCCCCACAAAAAAAAAGGGTTTTTTAGTTTTTTTTTGCGATTGATTACTTAATCAAAGGTTAGTACTTACTAAGTCACATAATCTTCATTGAAGTACATGTTAGCATACGCCCCAGATATTCTCAGTAATGGGAAGAGATACATATATGTGCGCCATTAACAGGTCTAAACCTTGGCGCATCAAACGGTCCGATTCCCTTACTCATTTCCATAACAGATCTGAACCCGGTCCGATTAAATTATGTACATAAACCTTCAATAACATTATCATAGTAAGCGCCGGGCTCTAGCCGTTTTACCAAAGATACATAATGAAAATTAATTCTCATTTTACGCACAAATTGATCTATTAAGAAAACAGCCTGAAGCGCTGGTAATTGAATTATGCAATGGCTGTCCTATCGTAACAATTGAAGGTTTCTAGAAATATCCATAAACACTGTCTGCATCGGATACGAAGAACGATTACGTCATCATTTTCTACTATGAATACTATTAAGTACGAAGATTTTGTCCACAAAGTAGGTCCTATAGCCCCCTATTGGTAGCCATATTGGGTTAGATTCAGTTTTCTCGACCACCGAATTTTAGTAACTTAACTACGCACACTTAGATAAATGAACGATTACAGTATATCAAAAAATGGAAAAAGCAATATGAAGGATAGTAGAAAATGTGTGTGCTTGAGTCGAACGAATTCTGGGCAAGTCTTGCTGGCAACCCATCAATTTGCGACAACATTAATTTCACTTTTACGGCTCCTAAATGTTTTCGTATCTCATTTACGACTTCGATGCCCTGTTCTAAGTTAAAAGAGTTAAGGGTTAAGGGCTTTACATTATAAGTCGAAAAAAATTAAAACTCAAACATAATCAATATTATTATGTCAAACACCTACATCCATGCATTGTTTTTAAAAAACTGGATATAGACTATGCGATGGACAAAGCTGTGCATTGTAGGTACCTATATTAATAATTTAATATAATCTGCGTCACTCCCACGATAGAAACGAATACCATGTTTCAAAAAATAGCTAGATCAAAAATCATTAGCCTCTTTCCGCAGTTGGATAAAAATATATTTCGCAGTTAGATAAAAATATATAATATGCTCTTGTTACTTGGCTCTTGTTACTTGCGGCAATAGTGCGTTAAGTACGAAACACCTGGGAGAAACGAATAGGAACGTTCCCTTTTATTTTAACGATAAATTGTCCGTTGGCAGTTTGCCACATAAATGGCTCGTTCACCGATAAACTCCGGTTTTCGATAACATTGTTAATCGATTCCCAGGGTTGTGTAACGTAAAAATATTTTTTATGGGATGAAAAACCTTTTGATTTTATGACTGGAATAGTAATAGAATAAATGTAGCAATTGATTTGTTAAGATACTAGACGATGACCGGTTCTTCGTCTGCGGAAAAGTGGTTTAAAAATAATTATATGCATTCAAAGGGAACCTAAAATTGGGATAAAATCAACCCTATAATTTTTGAATGCGAACAATCTGTGTGCCGAGTGCCAACTAGTGTATATACCTACAAATAAAAGCTTTGAAAATTACGTAATTTTAAGTACAGACATGAGTAGAAGTTATATTGGGTATACATTTAATAAGTAGGTATGACTAAGAATATTATTTCCGTATTATTTAGGATCCGTTTGTTGGGATCCGACCGGAATAACTCTCTGTCTCTTAACGACGCCCATGTTTCTGTGTCATTAACAAAAACCTCAGAAACTCAACTGTGAATATTAATAAATTGCGATTAACTTCTAAACTGTTGTCAAGTTCACTTACTTAACGATATTATACGTGTAAATAACGAAACGGAAATTGAAAACCGAGGCACGGAAATGCTCTTCAGAAAGCTATTGTTACGAAAGGTAATACTTACCGTTTTATTTCTAGTTAGTCTTGTTTTCCTTTTAAAGCTATTAAATTACGATATTGTACCTCATGCTAATAAAAAATTCTATAAAAAATATAGGTAGTTCATCGTTGCTCAGAATAGGTTTCATTTTTTTTACATAACATACATAATATGTATTATTTATACTATTTAAAAAAAACTAAGAAGTGCGTTGAAGGTATAGAAAATCTTCGTGGTTATGATTTTGAATTTGGAAACCATTCCGTTCCCATTTCTACGCACAATATAAACAATTTGTATTCCATACAATTTTTTAATTTTGAAATATTATTTTAAAACCGCGCTCCAATCCGAGTTGTTTCAAGATAACGTATTTTCTTAGGAAAATCCGAACTGTTTCTGTCATTTCCACTCTGCTGTTGAACCACGTACATCTATAAATCAATACGTGGATTCTACTTTCTGTACCGTTTTACGAATAATGCAGGCACGTACGAGTTTGAGCTTTCACATATTAAAAGTTTATATGGAAAATATGCAAAAAGTTAAATGCATAATGTTTTAAAATAAAGGTAATTCAAAAAAAAAAACCGAATTATACAATTGAAACTTTTTCTCGTAAAATGGAGTCCTTATACAAATAATGTCCTATAAAATATTACCTAGATTGCGATAAGAATTGTTTCCGTTCCTAATAGGACAGAAAAATGGAAAGATAAAGAAAAAAATAGGTATTAACATTATGCTGTTAAACTTTATTGCCTTAGTGCTACCCACGTTAGTGACGTTTTTACTGTACTCTATTTTATCAATGATATTTCGATAAACATTGATATAATGTAATTCCTTATATTATGTATAATGTGTTGAAAGCATTCAATAAATAATATAGACTGTGATGGCAAAGACTGGCCAAAACAATACCTCTCAATTAAAAAGGCTTCTTCGCAAATGCTACAACCAAAGTAAAGGTATTGTAATAGCAATAATGACGAGAAAAACAAAAGAACTCCGGGGCTTAGTCAAACACAATGAGACGCTGAATGAGGAAAATATTGAAAGATCGATTATAAAAAGTTGGTAATATTCGAATTAATTCCTTAAATTAAAAATTGTATTGTTTTCGCAATTGACTCATTGGAAAGCAATTTACTAGAAAACTCATTATAATTCCCTGTAAGGTAAGGTGGGGTAAGACTAACACACGGGGCAAGACTAACACTGTCTATTATCTCGGTATGCACTTGAAGAAACGATATGTGTGTGTTTTAGCCGAGAACATTTACGTTTGTTATCTTACAGACTGGAAGAATTTCGTATTTAAGCTATACGTACCGAGATCATAGACAGTGTTAGTCTTGCCCCGTGTGTTAGTCTTACCCCACCTTACCTTAATAACTAATTAACATTTACACCTTTGTTTACATAAGCTTATATCCTTCTATTTCTTTTTTATAGATCAATATTACGGGTAGTATTTTATTCCTGTTTGCTCCCGTCATGTGCTTATAATCTGTTTTGAGATACAATTAACGACGTACTATTGATATGTACCTACCTTCCATTTGTCGTGTTTTTTCAAGCTATATGTAAACCCCTCCGTTATATTTACCAATGCTTCTATCTCTAGTGATTACCTAAAAATGATCGTTTAGAGCAATAAGATCGCCTATTGTTTCTACAGAATTGTTGTTTGGTATCAATACTATTATGACGTGTACGATAAAGAGTTTTTCATCATAAATAATAAAGTTAAAATTCCCTTGTCCACAGATGCACCGGGAAGCAACGACAACACACTTAAAAACCTGGTTTATTCGTTATGGTACTAAACACCAGCTATGATTACCTCCGAATAGCAAGCGGTAATTACCTGATTGCTATGAATTTCAACGGCTCATACGTTCGTGGTGGAGTACTGATACTCACGAAAACGCTTACCGGAGAATCTATCGGAGTCATCGACGAACCCAAAGTCAACAAAACTATCGATATCATCGACGTCAAAAGTGTTCAAGTTTCCTTTTGTATTCTGTACACTATTATTTTCGTTCTTGGCGTCTTTGGAAACGTTCTAGTGTGCTATGTCGTCTTTCGAAACCGAGCGATGCAAACGGTGACAAACTTATTCATTACTAATCTTGCTCTTTCCGATATATTGCTCTGTATATTCGCAGTTCCTTTAACGCCGATGTACACGTTCCTAGGACAATGGATGTTTGGAAGACTTCTCTGTCATCTCATGCCTTACGCTCAAGGAACAAGCGTCTACATATCCACTTTGACTCTTACCTCAATAGCAATAGATAGATTCCTAGTCATCATTTACCCGTTTCATCCACGAATGAAATTAAGGACGTGCATATGCATAATTGTTTTTATATGGGTATTTTCACTAGTCGTTACATGTCCGTATGGACTATTTATGGGAATACAGATAACGAATAATAAAATTTATTACTGTGAAGAAAGTTGGCCGTCAGATAAGTCTAGAAAAATCTTCGGTGTATTTACAACTGTTCTTCAGTTCCTTATTCCATTTTTAGTAATAGCATTATGTTATACGTGTGTAAGCATACGATTAAATGATAGGGCGAGATCGAAACCTCGTGGAAAGAGTACTATAAGAGAAGAAGCTGACAGAGATAGAAAGAGAAGGACAAATAGAATGCTCATATCAATGGTCGCCATATTTGGAATTTCGTGGTTGCCACTCAACTTGATAAACATTTTCAACGATTTTTACGCTCAAATGACAGAGTGGAATTACTACTACCTGTCTTTTTTCCTTGCACACTCGATGGCAATGGCCTCGACGTGTTACAATCCATTTCTCTACGCCTGGCTAAATGAAAATTTCAGAAAGGAATTTAAGCAGGTGCTTCCCTTTTTCGAATCTTCTAGAACTGTTAGGAATAGTTACCATTCTGAGAGGATGGCAGCGCCAAAAGGCGACAAATTTAGTAATGGTAATGACACCATCCAGGGAACTCTTCTAGGTACCTCCACAACTCGATTATCGATCAAACAACGAATATTTGAGGGAAATTCGAAAAAAGATAACGGAGCTGATTCAGAGAGTATTTTACTAGAAGAACAAATAAGTAAGAAGGAAAATATCAACTTGCATTTGATAAGTGAGGAGTCGCAACTGAGTGAAGCGAAAGACGTTGAACCATCTCTTTAAAGGTAAAGTAAGATTTATTTTTCAAAACTTTTAAAATAAAGTTCGAAATTTTGTAGATATATCAAATAAGGTAACTCTACTCATGTACGTACAACAATGGTAAGAAAAACAGAAGTGTCATAATATGTAGAATTCCCATTTTCCGCACATTTTGGTGATGAATAAAAACATCCTACCCCTTACAAAAACAACAACGTGATCGATTGAAGTGTATGGGAACTTGTCACTGTCATAACAATTGACTTCGATACGTATTATTTTAAGGTATTCTGCTATCTGTTTTACTTCGTTATTA
>LGAG01000610.1:119817-130150 GCA_001278395.1 Lerema accius | reverse complement strand
TTTATTAATAGTATCTACCAGTTGTGTTAAAAAGTGCAACAAAATTTTCCCTCACATATTATAGTTTTACAACTACCACTTACTTTTCAAATGAGAACAACATCTACTGCCCTACAATTACGATTCATTATGGTGCACATTTTCTACACGTCTAGACAAAATTACCCACTCTTGTTACGCAATTTTATTTATTCCACGCTTCTCATGTTCCTTGTGTAAAATTATTGCGAATAACATTTTTTTCAAGACATTAAAAAACCTTATAAAAACAACCAATTTATAGTTGTCTATAGCCAGTCCTTTATGTCAATGACAAAAACGGAAGTTTTTTCGTGAAAAAAAAATGTTGTCGACGAAATTGCGCTTATATGAGACATTTTCAAACAAATATACTTCAGTTGTTGTCTTTGTTGTATTTTAGAAATGAATAAATGGTCAATGGAACAAAATCAAATGTAGGTACTTATCACTGAGGAGGCATAGAGCATCCTCCTGTGCCGTTTAGGAGGCCACCGAAGTGACGGAGCTTTTATTTCGTCACACAAATTAAGCTACGAAACCTATAACTTTATGAGAGCTTTTGAAACTGTATTTTTTGTGTTAGAGCAATAAACAGTGCTAGTTCCGCTGTAATACTTTTGGATATCAATACTATAACTCGTAACAACACTTCCTATTTCATAAAACCAGTAAATAAATCAACAAAAACAACTGTAACAGTTGTAACAATGGCCTATATAAAAACAACTTCGATGTCTATGCCTACAATGATTGTCTATTGTTATTCAAAATAATTGTCCTGTTTGTTCCAGACACGTGCCAGCGACACAAGTTACGAGTTCCACTCCACAGATTATATAAAGCTGATTTTTTTACGCTCTAAGCCATTACGCAACGAAACGAACGTGTATTTAGTATATAAAGGTTTTTATAAATAGAACTTGCCACAAAATGTATATCGCTTGTCATAAAAACAAATAACTTATTAAGAATTACGAAATGTATTTTAAAGTCCCTCATTTTTCATGATTTAATTTACTGAATATTCTGTCGATTTGTTCGGAATAAGAAATGCTGGCTGGTATTAAAAATAAATTACGCGTGGAAGAAAAAAACAGTATTGGCGGTAAACAAGCAAGTAGAAGGAATGACGATTGAAGAATACAGATGATAGTATTGTTATTGTGGAAACTAAGTAAATGGATGTATATTTGAACGGATGTTTAATACCTAATGTAAACAGAAACTGACACAATAGTAAACATTAAAATCATCGGTAAGTTGGAGTTTTCTTACATCATTTAATAAAATCTATGAACCTCAATTTTGTCTACCTTTAGATAGTGTATTTTAAATCAAAGGCAGTTAGTTGTGCGTCGATTCGCTGACAATACAGTAATATAGTACAAACAAGCTAGGCCCCAATTCCGCTATTTACAAAGGTTATATTCGAGTGTCAATAACTCGACAGAATAATTTAGTACATTTATTATTAGGTAACACAATGAAATTCATATTTCTTAAAGCCTATTTAAGCCCTATTTAAATCTTCAAATTTATTTTTAATCTCGGTGTAATGTAAATATAATTTAATTATTGACAAGTCATCTTAAGTATAGTGTAGATAAGATATCGATGATTCCTATGTATATTACTGATGTTTAAGTTATTATAAATTATAAATAATGTGTTGTAAAGTGTCTTAAATGAAGGCAAGTAGGTATCCAAAGGCCTATATATAAAGTAAATGATATAATCCTTATGCTTTATTAGTACCAAGAACTAGTTTTCTATGTTAATAATATTCTTTTGTTGTTCTTGAATAAACCGTTGAGCCCAATTTCAAGCTTGCGATTTAAAGTAACATTAACATAAAAACCGTTGTTGTAATTTTTACATGTATTTTTAGTTGTCTGTAGCACTGTTTATGTTAAATGGATCTTTTTCGTTGCGGTTTTTTTTTTATTTCAACACAATAACTTTACCTGTAGCTGTATGTACTATGTACCTGTTTATTCGCGGGTTTCTTCAATAAAATGGAAATTTTCTCAAATATTTTAGCTGAGTTCCAAAAGAAATCCAAGTTTGAAATTTCGAGTTTATTCAAGAGCTTAAATGTTAATTATACGTAAAATGCATTTTGTTATAACATACGTTTATAATGGTTAAAATTGTAAATAAATACTGTGTATAAAATTATAATTATAGGAGATACATTTTTAACATAAGTTCATATTAGATATTAATATAGTTATAAAATATGTAACCTAGATAGATAAGTGTTACAATAAAAAATTATAAATCGTTAAAATTACTTAATTACTTAAAATGGAAAATTATTAATTATCGAAAAGTTTCCTATTGATGTGAGATAATAAACTTTTTTTGTAAAACCTGTTTTTTACCTATCATCCAAAAAAAAATCTCTACAAGTATTCATTCAGTAGGTACAGGAAGAAAATTTTGATGTCACTATTCTAGTGACTATTTGTATTTGGATTTGTTTTTGAAATTTCAGAGTGGACATTTATTTGAAAATCTGCCCGTGTATATTTTTCATTGCACGTAACTGTATGTCTATTTCCTTGAAGGCTTCAAGGATTTCAACTGAGGGGCCGTTCAAGTATTATGTAACGCAATTTGGGGTTTTGTAAAATGTTATGACGTGTTACATAAAGCAGGGTAGGAGATCGAGTAACGCGTTAAGTAACATTTTTTATTACTAAAAAATACTAAGGAATATTCCTTAAAATGGCAACATTTGTAGATAAAAATGGTCTTTGTGTGTTACTTAACGTTAAGGAAGGAGGGAGGGTTCAGTAAAACGTTACGGCGCGTTACTTAGGTGGATTGGGGGAGTAAAAAATCTTCAAAAATTGCGTTACGTTATACTTGATGCGCTCATATCCCGGCGGCTTGCGTCGATCTTAAGTGATCGACAAAGTTAAGCAACTGCGGGCGCGGTCGGTAAGTGGATGGGTGACCGCTAGTGGCAAAAATATCTTGAGCGTTTCTGTGCTTCGCAGGGCACGTTAAGCCGTCGGTCCCGGTTGTTATAGGTGACAATCGTTAATCACGTCGGATGCCTATTGCATAAAAATTTCCGACACTTGGGTTGGCCACAAACCCTTCCAGCAATCTGCACTGGAGCGTGGTAGAGTATGCTCTAGGCTTTCTCTGTTACGAAGAGAGACCTGTGCTCAGTAGTGGGCCGTTAATGGGTTGAGACCAAAACTTGAATGCTTCCCAATTGCTGGGACAAAATATCTAGTTACGTTCTGGTTTCAAATTTGATTAAAGCTCGTCAGTTCATTTGGCCATCTTTGACGTCATCAACAGGTCCATAATCGAGTATTTTCACGCCCATTTATAACGGCACTCCCACTAATGAACTCTCTTGGTGTGACGCACTTGATTCCCGTCATTAAAACCTCTATTGCTGTAGATTTTGATGCTGTAAGATGTAATGGCCCGTCTGGTTTAGAATTTTATAACTGGTTATGTTATTTATAAATGATAAGTATGTCTATATATGTCAAATTCCAAAGATATTATGGTACATTATTAGTTTGGATATAGGAGATAATATTCGAAAATAGTTATCCGATAAAAAAAAAATTGGAACTGTACCCGGTATAGGGGGGTCTTGAAAAATTTTTTGATGCGTTACACAACGCATTACGTGACATTGTTTTTTTATTACTAAAATAAACTAGGGAACATAATTCTGGGTCACTCGGCAAAATGGCAACATTTTTAAATAAAATTGGTGATTTGTGTGTTACGTAACGTTTACGGAGGCGGAAGGAGAGTACAAAATAACGTTACGGCGCGTTACATGAAGGGGGAGGTCAAAAATCTTAAAAAAATCGGTTACGCAATGCTCGAAAGCTCACTTTTATAAATCGTACTCACATATCCTACATATTGTATAAATAATTTTAGGGATAAAAATTCGAACACATTGACTGGTAGAGCTCGTAGCAGCAGTAAACAATTGAAGCCAATCTAGTATGTAGGTTGATAAAACACGTTCCACGCAAAAAAGGCGCCTCGAAAATTGAGCACCCATATTGTGATTTAGCTCTCGTACCGTGCCTGTTGGTTTAGATTTTTTCAATGCGAAAGTCGTAAAAAGGGTTTCGCTACCGACGTACAGCACACTCATAGAAAAATGGTAACCATGAGAGAATTGAATTATCTGCACTGCGGCCAATCTCGAGTAAAAATGTTGGGAATGTTGCAAGTACGATTTAATAAAGATTAAACTTTTTTGTCTTTTATAACAATGGTTTTTTAACGAATTTGCTTATCTTTAATTTTCATACATTTGGTATAGGTATTATTGTATGAATAAAATAAATAATTTGTATTCGAAATTAGCCAATAAATGTACCTACCTAGTATTATAAACGTAACTTGCTATGTTGGACCTACTCGTATTTATTCATAATTACCACCGTGTAAGCAAAACTTAGCAGAGCTTTTACCTTATTTTACCTGAAAATACACAAGACCTTACTATTATGAAGTGAAAATAGCTCCAAATCGCGTACACACAAACAAATTACCTACAACCCGTTGAAGGTTAATCAACCAATTATTATCAGACCTTCAATTTTCGATAGAACGAATAGAAGGATAACACGCCTAGCAGAACACGGTAATTTAGTTACAGCTTCACCCAACATCTTTCATTACATAGTTCGCTTCCTAATCATTAGGTGATTTTCTTTTCCCTTCCAAACTTCGATGGAATAACAAGTGGAAACATGTAACTTTTGTTCTACATTATTTTTACCCACGACGGAACGGAAATGGTATATGCGTTTAGGGTGAGAGGTTGTGTGTTTGTTTGTTGGTTTCTTATTGTATATTGTAATATCGATTAGTTTATGGCGAACTAGACTATCTATCAACAACGACTTTGCCTGCGATAAAGTTTTATGTACAAGTATTGATGTATTAATATAAACTTTCTTCTTTAATAATTTTGTCTAGTGTCTATGAAAACCGCATTACAATCCATAGCATAGTTTGAAAGATCTAAGCATATATAATGAGGTAGGAAGTGACTTTTTATAATAAGTGAAGATGCTGATTGATGCTGAAGGTTCAAATTTTATGAAAAGTTAAATTTGAGTCTTATTATTAAGGAAGATAAAGTTTAGGTTTCTCTAATATATCTAAATGGGTTTCGTTCTGTGCAGAAACGAAAAATAAACAAAAATATACGCCAAGGATGAAATCATGAGTAAAACAAATAATTGGTCTTATTTTCACCATTTTTTCGACTCAATGACGTCATTATCTCGTTCGTCGTACTTTGTGATATACAGCAAGCTTTATGAATACTTCCCTACTCTGACGTACGTAATTTGACGTAATGACGCAACGGGTAATGAAATAATACGAGGTAATTACGAAACGCTTTTCGCATGAAAGCCGGTGAATTTAGCCCCAATTGCTATGGTTGCATTAGGTCTTATCTAACGACTTTTTCAGGTTTTTTAGTTGGGTGTTAGATTAACTATTAACTCTAGTCTGTTACCTTCTAAATTCTAAGATAATTTTCAATAACTGTTAAAATATAACTGACATTTAGGCCATAAAATTTTATTCAAGATTGTTGCAACCCGCTACACATTAGTCTTAACTGAAAACGTAGCGTAAACGGCATTTAATCCGCCACAAAACGTAAATAAAAATTGAAGACAAATTGAGAGTTCCGACCGGATATCGACAATCTTTATTGATTAAGAACGAAATGGCACATTGGCGAAATGGCATATTACAACGTAATTACCTACCATGATGAACCCATGACCCAATTTTCATTGAGCGTGTCGAATTTATACCAGAATAATCTCCGGAGCAAATTATTCACGTTTGCATCGACGACGCCACCGTGACGTCAGCTATTTCGTACTTGTGTCTATAAATTACCTTTTCAAGTTGGCAGTTTTGTAATTTAAAGTGTTTGAACTATTAAACTACAAAGGGTTTCTACGTCAATATTTTAATGGTTTATTTATTAGTGTTCCCTTGTGTTGTCATTTGTTTTGCGTACGAGCGACCGGAATAGGTTGCTGCGTCGGTATTCACGTACAATGTGGGTTTAAAGGTGGTAGAGAAAAGCTTTCCAATGACCGTGGCTATAGGTGACCACACACACACGGACCAAAAAATATATAGACAGTAGTAAAAACATGACGTTAATAACAAATAATAACGTTTCCCGGTACATTGCTCGGCAGACCGTTCTCGGTGACATACGTCAGATTGCAATAAAAAGAAAGTTGAACTCATTTTTTTTGTTCAGAACACTGTGTCTATTATAATTTTTTGGTCTAAGTCTACACAGTAACACGTGTAATATGTTTGACAGTTTTTATCCGACTACGTCAGATGGAGGATTATGTTTTTCAAACGTATATTTTATGTATGTCAATTTCATTGAGACGCTCTACATCTTAAACGACTTGACGTGACCTTCACCTCCATTGTGTTACTAACATAGACATCTAATGATAATAACCGGTACCGTACTAACGACTAAACGTTGCCTCCAAAGCACGGAAATGTTCAGAAAATTTCACAGACTGTACAAAGAATTAAATTATGCTACAAATTCAAATCTCGCCTCAGTATAAAATCTCCGTAAATCTGGCAAGCTTCGCAGGTTGGCAATGGCGTTAGCAATTAGTGGTTACCGAGGGTGAAAAGATAGGGTTCCTTTACCCGAACCCTTTCCAGCAGAGGGAAGGATGTATAGCGGCGTATATAGGTATACGCTAGGTTGTTCAGCTTTTTAAACTTATTACTCCGTTACAAATATCTGCTATGGGCGCGCACACATCTCTACGCTTTCACTCGAAAACAATACACCTCCGAACAGGAGCCAAAATCCTGAATAAGTCGTCATGTATAAGTTTAAATTAAACAATGGAAATGAATAATCAATGTAAACCGTTCTGAAATCCGTGTCAGATAACGGTGTCTATATGTGCGTTGCTAACGCTTGTTTCACGATTATTATTTCTTTTCACAGAGAATAAGAAGAGCTAATACGAGTACGAAACATTAACATTCTCCAACCTTTGTTCGATGGTCTGTGGTGACATCGTCGTCGAATGAATAAAATTTTAAATATAATAAACTTATTTCGTATGCATGGGAATTTGACTCCCTCGTTCCTTGCCTATGAGGTCATCATAAAATCAAATTTTATTTTTCTTTGAAAGCAAAACGACATCATTTACATGCTGCATTAAGTCTAAAGAAGTCATAGGAATTTTCACCTAAATACCACGATTAAAAGCGGCCCTTAAACTAATATATTACAGCAAAATAGCAAGATAAGCCACAGCATACATTATACACACCCTTGGCACAAGTTGACTCATTATAAGCGGCTTTGCATGCATACGTCGCTGGAAAATACGACAAAAACAGACATAATTAGCATGTAACAGCGGCCGATATCCATATTTTGTAGCCTGATAGTTATATTGTATTATACTGAAGAATATTACTCGCTTGCACTTTATTATTCATGAAATAAGCATTGAAGAAAGAAAAGGTAGATGTATAAACAAATATGGCCAGTGTAAAGAAAGTTTTGGATCCGTTTCGAAATCAATTTATAAACGATCAATTAAGGCATATTTTTGTTTATAAGTTCAAATAAAATGGCCTGCCTAAAATCTTTGGAAGGAGTAGATTATGTAATAGGGTATCTAACCTTTTTTGGTCCTGGTTGGATACTAAGCTAGACAGCAATACCTAATGGTGAGTTTTGATTTCTATTGGTGCGGGCCTACCTTTTGGTGATTTTCTTTGACATATGTACCACAGGGAATGGTAATGGTGTAGTGTTATTTGTGCGTATAAGAACGTTCGTCGTTTCCAATCGTTAAAAGCATCCTTTACTGAACATCGAAGCCGAATCACAGAATCAAAATTAAATCAAAATGGCCGCCATATAAAGCGTAAAACCATGACGTCCCCAACAAAACAGTCTACGCCTATAATTGTCTCTCGACTCCGACTGAGCCGACATTTTATACGAGAGTAAAAGGCTTTTTATGGCATCATAAAATTATTTTTGTTCCTCACACCCGGCGCTTCTGAAATCTATATTATTCTATATTATGTGTTTAAGATATGAGAGTTGGCGAGACCCTTTATTAATAAGTTGCTGCAGGCCTTTTTATGCCTCGAAGTGCCGGTCCGAATTGTATTACCCATTTGAACACCGAATGGTGCAAAGGTCTTCGAACATCACACCAACTCGTCAGCTTCACTTTGACATATTGCATTGAAACATGAGCTATATTTCGTGATAATTGCGGTACAATTTTGCGATGGAAACTAATGTTAAGTTCGTACAACGCGACGACCGCGCATGGACTAGTTACTCTTGAAATAAAAAAGGCGTTACGGCACTTACGGTTCATCTTTATTTTCAAGTAAACAGTCGATAAACCAGTGTATGAACCACCTAATGTAAGAATGTGATCACAATCGCACTTGGAAATTATCGTCATTATCGCAACCTTCTAGAGGGAGTAAGTTGGTTTTTAAATGTTTAGTTAAGATTTTCAAACACTACATTAAAAGAAAAAAATCAGATACGACGTATTTTGAGGCTAAAAGAAAAGGGATTAACGGAAAAATATAAACAAAGAACTTCGAAAAAACAGTACAGAGCAAATACAACAGAACTATTCAGGTTTATAAATATGCAAAATTGAATGGGCTGCGTCATTGAGGTGTACTGGAAATGCTGGAATATTAAATTCCATGTAGTAGCGTGCGGGTAGCTTACTAGTTGGAATATGAATACTTCTGAAGCTACCAGGTTAATAAGGGCGTCAGAATTTTCCTGCGGGGGAAGGAAACTATTTACTAAACCATTACTTTGTGGAGTGGATTATATGCCAAGTCCAGATGTAATCGGACCCTTTACGGATTCCTTTAAGGACGCAAACTTCAGAAATTTTCGGCTTGAATTTTCAGGTGGGGAGAGCAGAGTTGAAAGAGCCAGGGATAAGTCTTTTTCATTTACCCCTGGATCTGCCTACCCCGCTCTCCCCTACTGTCAGTGTTAATTCAGAATCTGACAAATTCCGGACGTCTGTACTAGGCTCATAGAGTTCAGAATCTGATTCCTCATACGAACTCCTGGCGTATGAGCCCACCCTAAATGAAGGGAGATGAACTGGCTCAGCTCGCTTGCTTAGCCATTTTCATTCAGACTATTTGTTAGTATTAACGTAAATATATTATAATTATGTTACTTTCACTATAGAGACAATTTTACGACACTTCATTCAAAAGTCTTCCATTTATACTGCAGAACTTGAGACAAAATGAAGATAAATATGTATTTATATATGTATATGTATATAATCTCAAAATATATTACCAGTTTTAACGCAGTCCCGTAAACACTATTATAATTGATTTTCTACACAAATATTTTTTTAAATCCATTTTGAGAGAAACATAGACTTTGATTTTTTTTATTATACTCCCCAAATTCTAAGCTATCTGTGGAAACATAATATAAAAGTAAAAGTTAAACATGTTTCTGGCAAACTTCATTATACTGTAGGGTTTTTAATCTGTGTCTGTGGCCGCTAGTATTGTGCTGTCGTTCACTTCCATTTTATGAACGACATGAAAGCCGCCTCTATGCCCTATTTTCCCCTGAATTCCACGTAGGCTTTTGAAATGAATTGAGTAACGTATGTACCTATAGAGATGATACGGAAAAAAGTCACGGGTGTCTCATGACAACCTCTTTTGTTGTTTTACATAAAAAATAGAAATTCTAGAAATTAACTAAATTTAAAAATCGAAAGTAGCTAATTTTAGCTCTGATAAAACTATTACTAATTTGTCAAAAGTTTCACCATAGACCTTGTTTACGATTGGCATATATTACACTGCGCCAGGATTGTAATAAAATATGTCCCCTTCAATAAATATTTGAATTAACCACTTTTAATTATACATTACTTTACTCTGTTTCGTTCATCAACCTTAAATCTGACAGCTCCAAAACAATAGAATGTTTAAAAGAAATAACCACTGTTACCAGCTAGTCCTACCTAATATCCATATTTTTTTAATACCTGTAACACATAGTTAAATAAGGTTTACATGAGAAAGTAATGTAGAAAATAAAGATAATATGGGAAAGTATATATTGTTATAGACAGCACGCAAATAAGTACTTTTCTATCTTAACATACCTATAAAAGATGAGACGTTTGTGTCATATGACTGTCTACGTATTGAATAAAAATTCTATTTTCATGTAGTA
>LGAG01000610.1:89814-108045 GCA_001278395.1 Lerema accius | reverse complement strand
ATATTAAACATTGTAGAAACTTTGATCTTTCAATGTTTTATTAAACAACTAACTTAAAATTTATTTATACGTAACTAGTGCTTACAAAATGCGATTTCTCGCTATCTCGTTATCCGCCAGCTATTGTCCAATTAATTGAGCGCTAAATTGAACCTTCACTGTGAATGTCTTAACAAAATTAAACGCAGTCTGGAAGTGCGATTTTCTATTCGATGGCCTTACTGGCGCAAACCGTAAAACAAATAGTACGTGTCTAATTTATCCTTCAATAATTCTGAGTACATACCTAAATGTTGAATAATAATTGTGATAGATAAATTAAGAAAAAAACTTTGAGGATTAAAATGGCAATTAAAATAATCACTCCCACAATAAGACGAATGGTTATTGGTTGGCTCCCATTCCCGTTCTCACCCTTCTCACTAGAACAAAAGTAAACATTGTTTAAAAGTACAGTTATCAAAAAATACGGTGACACCTCACAAGTTGAAATCCATCAAGCTGTTTAAACTGTAGATTGCGCCAAAACAAAAAATGGCCAAAATATCGTAAAACATTACCCTCCTTTTGGCATATTCGGTAAAAATACACAGTAGTTCACATTGCCTTTCCATATCCTAATAAAACACATACTGTCACGAGAGTGGGTTGGGGATAGGAGGAAAAGGCCGGTAATTCTTTAGACCTTTATTTAACTGCTGGAGTAACACACACTACACAATTCACACGGAACGATCACCTAACACACAGCACTGTAGGACTCTTCTTCACTACACACACACTTCACTGCACTTGTACTTTACTACACTTCACTTTGCTTCCACTATTTTCTTCTCTTTGTTTTCTTCTTCTTCTCTCTTCTTCCGGTTTCGCTTTCAAAACTAGAACTGTCCGCGTCGTGCTTCCGCTCGCCTTATATACCCCCAATTTCGAACGTCGACATTCCAAATTCAAACAATTATTTAAATTTCTTCTATCTCACTTACACATTTTCTGTCCCGTATTTTCTTTTCCATTTATTCCAGAATAACCCAGAAACTTCTTCCTCAATTAAATAAATAAATAAATAAATAAAAAAACATCATAACCGTGGGATTCGAACCAGCGACCCTCATCACTACGAACTAGTGTTCGCCGACTGAGCCACGCTTGTTCTGACAGCCTACGCCGAATTTTGCTAGTACATGTTTCAAGATTGACGTTCCTTAAATTCGAACTCAGGGGTGACACAATGCTACGCGACAATACAAAGTCTGACATCTCGTTTAACTTTCACATGCAGTTATTGATATTCACGATATGATAATAAATTCCATGAATACTTCGAAGATAATAAATTGAAGCAACATTTAAATTCCAATTACATTTAGCTTGGAACAATCAGGTACTGTATTTATCCAGTAAATACTACATAGTAGTTTGCCCAAGCAAAAGTGGCAAAACTGTTTTTGCGCGTCTGTTCACTAATATATCATTAACAACGTAATTATATTGTATAGATATCTTTAAATGAAATAGAATTCTTTAAATGAAATGATTTTTTAACTCCAATTCTTGAGTTTCAGAAGACTTCAACCCATAAACGGTCTAATAAATGTCATAAATTACTAATTCGAAAACCATGACTGGAGGGCTTAAAATTCCTTACAGAAACTTAAAGTCTGGTTTAAAGATAAGTAACAAAGTTTGAAAAGATTTATGTTCGGGAAATACCTTTTTTGTTTTGGAGCTTCAGAACGGCTTCGTTTAGATACCGATCAAATATTAATTAATTAATTAATTTGGGGTCTTTAATTCCCCGGATTTTTTTTGACAAACGCAAGCTGTAGAGTGTACTTTTAATATAAATTATATACTTAATACCTCTTATTACTGAAAAGCTTACTTAAGTTAAAAAAATATGGTTCTTTGAATTTCAGTCATGTATTTTTTAGGCTCTTTTCGATACCACTATTGCCGACCACTACCTCGATTGACGTAATCATTTACGCAACTCCTAATTTTCGCGAATAAGATACGGAAAAGAGTAATAAATTGCGTAAATTACTGGGCCGTAAATTTTTTCGTTAGCCCGAGGTAATTTGCGCGTTGGAGTGGACACTTCGGCAACCGTTAGACAATAGACAGATCTCAGGAATGTTATTTGCTTCGGACGTTGTGTATCGACCCTTATTTTTCCGACTGTTTGCCTTTGATCGATTCCCGAAGATAATACGTTAATTGGTTATCTTCTATTTATAATCAAGGAATAGGACTAGTTTTGTCTGACTACGACGGGGTAAATTGTAGACCTGTATGGAAGTATTGTAGTACAGAATACATCGACAGCCCCTTTGTATAAAGCAACATGTCAAAAACCAAAGTTTTTATACGAGCGTAATTAATGTAAGCACTTTAAAAATGATTCAGATTGATACTCTTGTATATTAGCTGTCGTCATAGAAATGGTCGTTGTATAGTAATTTGTACAGATAATAATTTTTAAAGCGAATTAAATATACCTACAAGTAAATTACATTCGAGATAGTCATCGACATTTCTCGACTTAGTTTATTGACCACCGGTCAACAACACCGCCTCTGACCGATCGTGACCCCGGAGTTCATTTCATCACGCCAATATTTACTCCGCGTATATTCTCTTAATTACTTCAATAGCCGTCAAAACAAGATTAGGTACACTCGCTAGGGATTCCAAATAGAAATAGGTGTAAATACATACAGAATAGCAATCAAACGCTGCTCCGCCCGCGTTATTTTGCCGTTTTCGCAATATCTATATCTATAAGGTAAGGTGGGGTAAGACTAACACACGGGGCAAGACTAACACTGTCTATTATCTCGATACGAAATTCTTTTAGTCTGTAAGAAAGAACAAATGTAAATGTTCCCGGCTAAAACACACACATGTCATTTCTTCAAGTGCATATCGAGATAATAGACAGTGTTAGTCTTGCCCCGTGTGTTAGTCTTACCCCACCTTACCTTATATCTCCTATTTATCTTAACGTGATGTTATATGTATAGCCTTCCTCAATAAATGGACTATCTTACAGTAAAATAATGTTTCAAATCGGTACAGTAGTTCCTGAGATTAGCGCGTTCAAACAAACAAACAGCTTTATGTTATTAGTACAGATGTAGCTACAGATCATTAATCCAATCCGACCCTGGATGCCGCGCACTGAATTGTGGGTTTTTGGCCCCATCGGTGTTTACGCACAATCACTTTGTTTGTAATGTCGCTAACGCTTTGTTTACAACTGGACTTTATCTTTGTATGTATTTAAAATGCGTACGTACTGTCGTATTGTCTGTCTGTCGCTGAACTCCAAAATGACGGCACTGATTCTGATAAAACATGTGTATTTCAAAAGGTTTCCAAGTAGGTTTCCTAGATTTACATAGGTGTAAACTGGTGGCGTTGTTACTCAGCCATCATTATCGCGTTAATTATATCGTAAAGACTTATCAAAAGCCTTACCTTGGTCTCAATTTACTAGTGACCAAGGCTCTTTCCTAAAAACCGCTTAAAGAATGGATTAGCGGAGTGGTTAATGGTCAAACCAAATATCAGAATTTTTCATGCCACCCAAAGTTCTATGACGTGACTTAACAACTGTTAGATATATATAATAATCACAATACATGACTTAATGTACTGTCCAAAGCACGACAGCGATTTTTTTTTTCTACTTGCGGTCACCCATCCACTTTCTAACCGCGCCCGTAGTTGCTTAACTTCGGCGATCGCATGGTGAACGCAAGCCGCCTTGCTACACCTATGCTCTTCAAAAGCCTTTCCAATTGGAGTTCTAATGAAAAAACCCCAAAAAAATACAGTACCGTAAAAATTAATACGTATTCCGAAAGCTTTGCGATGGCCGTAAGCTGAAACGATATAGTATAAATAAGCCCTCAGTATAAGCCTTGCGAACCATTATTACATTGGCAGTGTTTGCGTAAATGATATTGGTAATTTTCCTAGAGGTACAATAATTGTTTCTTTTTATTAACTTTGTTCGTTATAACTTTAAAAAACACATACAGAAATACATACATAAAACTAATTTAAAGTCAGTAGACAAAACCACAACTTCAGTATTGATGATACAGTAGGTACTCAAACTTCGAGGACCCAGTAATGTTCCGATAGATAGTAACGACGGTTTAAATTTTATTTTATTGCTCGAAATGCGCTGAATTTTAAACATCTTTGGTACAGAGTAGGAGTCGTAATTCAAAGCTGACTTATATTTAAATGTCCGACAAATGACTTGACAAAATTAAATAAGGCTAACTATAGATTAACCGCTTCGAGCAGTCACTATCAGCGATTCGAAACACTCGAAAAATTTAAGATAATTGTATAGTCGGCGGGCTGAACGGAAATTCCCAGGTCCTAACCCCACGGCACCCACGTCTGCTTTTTAAAAAGTTGTGTACGTATTAGAAACTAATTATCACTTGCTTCAGTGAAAGACATCGTGAGGAAAACTGCACACCTGAGAGTTCTCCATAAAGTTTTCAAAAGGTGTGTTAAGTCTGCCAATCCGCACTAGGCCAGCGTGGTGGACTATGGCCTGTACCCTTCACACTGTGAGAGGAGACCCGAGCCCAGCAGTGGGACAGTTATGGAATGTGATGATGATGATAATGATGATGATGTAAATGAGAGTCTATTGCGATTTTACCCCTATTCGACGGACCCCGACGTCACTCAAGTTCACTCAACACAATACATTCATAATAAATGATAGGAAAATACCCCCGCAATAATTGATGATCCACTCTGTTGGATCATTTTCATGATTGATGAACGGACAAATGATTATTATTTTCGCGTGAGCTTCTATTTTGAGGATCAAATTAATTATGATAAGTTCATTTATTCATGAAAATTCACAGATCTTAGAATTTTCTATTATGTGAGTAAATGTGTCTACCAATCCTTTTTTGCATCATTGTGAATAATAGAGTGAAAGGAAACTGAATCTAGCAGACAAGGCATGTTATGATGACTAAAATACCTAATGGAATTTTTTACAGATTACCTACTAGTCATTTAAACCGCAATATTGAGATTTTATTATGGTCAAATGAATTATGCGATAATGTAATATTAACACATTAGAAAATATAGTAAGATGGCTAAATATCGCCATTGTGATCCATTTAACCCTTCTTATAAACTTGGCATGGACGCTAAATGACTTGCTATATTTCATGCATGATTGATGCATGCCATGCCAGATTAATGAGCTAGAACTGAATTTTCCGGCTCCATTGTATTTTTTATTTAAATAGCTATTACTTATACGTTGCAGACTAAATGGTGATTTGGGTGTTATGTTTTTTTTATGGTTTTAAGGTAGCAAACGAGCTGACAATGCTGCAAATCTCTCTGCCCATGGACATCGTAACTAACTTCGAGTAGGACTCAGGCGGGACAGTTAGTTGGTTATTAACGTAACGTAAATGGGGAGGGGAGGTTACAGAAAAACGTTATGGTGCGTTACATAGGGGAGAGGGTGGGTAAAAAAATCTTTAAACTTTGCGTTACGTAATTTTGAACGCGACCTAAGAAAGAGTCGGCTGGGAGAAAAATCTTCAGTAAAGCTATGACTAGGCATGGGAAATTGGGACTACACATTTTTAGGTATCTAGGGACATCCGCGCTTGGGTTTTAACATCCCCTAAGACACAAATTGTACAAAACATTTCCGCATGGATACGGTATCAGACAGTACTCCATCAAGGACAAAATTTGATTAAATTGACTCAATAATATCGAAACCATAGAAGTATACGGATCACTCCTACAAATATGATGAGTTTTCTATATTACGTATTTGTATTTGAGTTTTGTCGACACGTTATTAGTAATGGTCTTTTCTCTTTTACCCGAAACAGAAGCATGGAAATGTACTTTAAGTTTATGTATGTATATTTTTTTTCGGCAAGCTATAGCCGTAAAGGCTTAACTAGTTACAACATACATACATAACATAGTTACAACTATTTATAGGAGTGAGCAGCAGTGATAGCCTAGTGGTTTGAACATGGGTCTCTCGAACGGGAGGTCCTGGGTTCAAACCCCACGGCACGCACCTCTAATTTAAAAAAGTTATGTGCGTATTAGATACTAATTATCACTTGCTACGGTGAAGGAAAAAATCGTGAGGAAACCTGTACACCTGAGAGTTCTCCATAAAGTTCTCAAAGGTGTGTGAAGTCTGCCAATCCACACTAGGCCAGCGTGGTGGACTATGGCCTGTACCCCTCACGCTGTGAAAGGAGACCAGAGCCCAGCAGTGGGACAATTATGGGTTGTAATGATGAATAGGAGTGAGTTTAATCCATTAATGGCTCACTATAATATTAATGTGGCTCAAATAATTTAATTAATTAAAGTAAATGTCCAACCACACAGTTTAATTATAAGTACCTACGACTTTTCACTTCGTTACCTCTGAATAACTTAATCCAAAATTTATAATAACACTAGGACGTTAATTTATTTACTCTGTTTGTTCTCATTGTTCGCAAAGGGTCGCCTTATAAAACACTAGACGATGCCCGCGGCTCCGCCCGCGCAAAAGTCGATAAACAAAATATTGATTTTATCCCAAGGGAACCTATGGTCGGGATAAAATGTATCCTATGTCCTATTCCTGGATGCAACCTATCTGTGCACCAAGTTTCAGCTTAATCCGTTCAACGGTTAAAGCGTGAAGAAGGGACAAACATCCAAACATCCAAATATCCAAACATCCAAACATCCAAACATCCAAATATCCAAACATCCTTACAAACTTTCACATTTATAATATTAGTAGGAAGTAGGATTAAATTGATGATATTGTAGAATAGCTAACTCATTATAACCCATGAGTCTGCTTATTTAATAAAGAATAGTTAAATATCTACGAATATCATTACTAATAAAGATTTTATGTTCTATCTATGTAGGTACTTAAATACTAAAAGGCCGTTTAAGTATTACGTAATATTATGATACGTTACTTAGGTGTAAAGGAGTTGATAACGTGTTACGTAACATTATTTTTTTTATTAAAAAATATTGTAGGTAACATAATTCTTGTTTAATAACTCGGTATAATGGCAACATTTTTAAAAAATAGGCATTTTTGTGTTACGTAACGTATAGGGGGGGGATGTTTCTAACAGAAAAACATAACGGCGCGTTACATTAGGGGGACAGGTGTCAAGAATCTTCTAAAATTGCTTTACGTAATACCTAAAACTCTGTGTTGATGTTTAAATATATTTTTAATTATGAAACTTTCTTAGTAATTTCCTAGACTTAGGAAAAACATCTTTTTCGAGGAAATTCATAATTGTAACTGTTAATTAAATTAATCCTCGGTAACTTCGGATCACACTATTGTATGCCTATGGAATATACTGTATTTCTACAGAGACACAAACGTGTAATAAGTTAGTTAAATGTTTGTCATTGTTAAGTTCTAACACTACGTCGTGTGACTTTTAATGTATTGTGCGGTTTACATATGAGTCAAACACTTTTGTCTAATGATAATACCAATATTAATAACATACATAATAATATGTTATCTATTAGTAAGAACCTGAAAAAAGTGTCCTTTTCGTCTTTACGAATCATTTATATAGCCGTTTTGTTCATACTCTGAAGAAAAAATGGCCCCTTATGGGTTGTTTTCATGCCTACACACTGAACGTGCTTATAAAAAAAAGTACACTTGGTGACATGTAGGTAATTTATTGATATTCAATACAAACAACTTTAAAATCTAATAAGTAATATAAGACACAAATTGGGGAAAATATATCATTACAAACCAAACGTCTTAAATATCTAAAGCCTCCGAGGCCCAAAATATTCACGATCGGCACTGGAAATATGGCGTCTTCAAATAACCGCTAAAACGAACATTTGGCGGTAATGTAGTTACTGACTTTTTTTTTTATTTTAGCATGAGTAAAAAAGTTAAGAGCTAAGAAAAAATACAATATTATTCATATTATTATATTCAATATTAATTATGCATATAGTGGTTTCCGCAAATCAAACTTGCATTTCCAATTTGATTGATAAACAAACATTTAATAAAAAAATCTTAAGCTTTTCTTGTAAACATTCAGACCACAAAATATACACCATTCGAAAAAAAATATGGTTGAAAAAACAAAACTTAAATAACAATTTTTATATTTAGAAGGATATCCGATAACGACATATTCAAATTTCAGTAGATAATTATTTAGTATTTTGCTTTACAGGTTGGCAGAATGTACGAGTAAAATAGTAAAAGGGCGGATGCATATATAAGAAGATTTGATTATTAGAATGTATGGCAAAAAATATATAAAAACAATTAAAAGAACCTATATAGTAAAAAACTATTTCGCTAAAATATCTGTGGTTTTTACCTACATCAGAAAATATAAAAATATCACAACACGAAGACTGTATACAGAACATTTTTCGTAGACGAGCTTTTGATTATAGATTTCACTTAAGGATTATTTCTAGGATAAAACAATCATATTTATTTAGTAAATTACAAACAATACATTATAGTCTATTTCAAAATATTACGTTGTATAATACAATAGTATTTAAAGTGCATAATACATTTATCTAAGGTCTTGCAAATACCTACTACACTCATATTGCTTTACTTTGATTCACATTCCGATTTACTCATAAATCTTAATCTATTATTCATCGTCAATGTAGGTAACACTCGGTGAATTAAGAATACATTGTGTGCAAGGAAAATATCGATTTTCTATACACCTTGGTCTCGAAAAATAACATAAAAAAGTCAATTAACACAAATGTTTGTTTTTTAATTTAATTCCATCAGTCTAATTATTTACTCCTTAGGATCTAATAGCTCAATAGCCAAATTAATATCATTAACAAAATAAAATAAACCACATTTATATCTTTAGAATAAAAATAAGTAATTAAATAAATTGGTCTAATATACCAGTAATTAAGACACTGAGCTTTTGGCCTTGACCCAGTGCAACAAGTTAAAAAAAACACTAAAATCCAACATTACCCAGATTGACTCGTTTATATACGAGTAGGTATATACAATTAAAGTAAACATACACACTTCACCCCGCACATGGCTACCCTGTGTTGCTTGTGGTTTGGACAAGCAATAGGTACCACATTTACGAACCAACAACATTTATCGTCCCCTTCTATGCATAATATCGTAACCCACAAAACGTAATTTTACAGAAGAGCGTTTAGTTTTGGAAAGAATAAAATTTGACTTGTGCATTCCTTAACGCAAGCTAAATTATGTAAAATGAATTTTTTTACTTTAGATTAGTGAGAAAAAGTTAAATCGTGCTCTTCTGGGTTATGATAATATAAGTATGAGGGGTCGTTATGTCAATTAAAAATGCCTGCTCTAGCAGCGAACATTTGAATTATCTGACCCAACATAATAACTAGACTACATGGTTTTAAATTCAATTCTCTAACAATTAATTTAATTCCTAAAAAACTGGTGTTCGTCAATAATTGAAGTCAACAATTTGAAACACTACAAACTTACTTTACACTTCGTGCATAAACCTTACCTACAGAAAACTCTACTAGCAACTTAGAAGAAAACATTACGTATGTAGTATTCAATGGCCGGAAGCCAAAGAAATATGTAACCAAGACACGAACGTATTTCCTCGGGAACTAAGATTGAACGCCACACAAGTGCCTCTTGGCTCTAATACGTTTTACAAAATGAACTGAGAATAGTTACTATTCTACCGTAACTGACAATGATACATTAATAAGAAAAATGATTTTTTTAACATCATTATTTCATTATTTATTTTCCAATTTCAATTTTTAGTTTTAACTCGAACTAACTTATTATTGTACTACTACATTTTAATACCCCTAAGGGGATTAA
Source organism: Lerema accius (assembly GCA_001278395.1). Classification (NCBI taxonomy): domain Eukaryota; kingdom Metazoa; phylum Arthropoda; class Insecta; order Lepidoptera; family Hesperiidae; genus Lerema; species Lerema accius. The sequence goes on along the minus strand of LGAG01000610.1, from coordinate 98,102 downwards.
AGTTCATACTTAATTAAAAAACATTTATTTCACACTTTATAATATAAAATAGGTCCAAAATGAGGTATTTTAGTAGGTAAATATTTAAATTAACCATATACAATATGAATACCTAGAGAACCTACATAATTATCATTTACAGGATATTTTAGACAATATATAATAATACTTAATTTTTTACTTACAACACTGTGATGAGGCACTTCTACAAGTTTAAAATAATTAGAAACAGAAAAAATATTATTTAGTGGAAATAAATCTGAATTTTGAAACTATTAATAATTATCTTGTAAACAATTATATTGTTAAATTTATCCATTGATATCGAAGCAACAACATAACAAGGTGATTTTCTTTTACATTTCGCGAATGCAACAAGACTCGTACTTTGAAAGTTTCAAAGAAAATTCACTGGTACCACGTTGACAGTTACATTTCTTGGTAAAAGAAAATATTGGTTCTTGACATTTACAATAACATTCAACGTGACTATACCCAATAAAAAACTACTCTTCAATCTGTTTCTTCTATCAATTTGACTGTTTGGGTATCTCGCGGAAACTACTAGACTGATTTATAAAACAACTGTGCATATGTAATAAAGTTGGGAATGGTTCTAAGATAGGTGCTTTTTATCCCAGAAAAAGATTCCGTTCCCGCGGGATAAATGGTAAAAGGTGTACCGAAGCAAAGCGAGAGTGTCCCACTTAATATTTGATTAAAATATATTTTGAATACTAAATTTCATGTTAATGAGGTTTAGAAAATGTATTTTATAATTGTGTATTCACAAATATAGAACAGAAAACCGCAAATTTATTTACACAGTCAACCTGTGGTTTCATTGCATTTTCCTACCATCAAATAATATATTTGAAAGTATTAAATTGTGGAACTTTTATTATTGAATTAACATTAGTTGATATTTGGAACAGTAAACTATGTAACTTAGATGTATAATAATATACCTAATATTAAAAAATTTCTTCGAAAGTATGTAACCTAATAGTTATAATTTTATTTTGCAGCATCATGTCCCGATTTTTTCACCGATGCCTACGAACTTACTGAGACCTAATAATAACCTGCATTAGGACCCCTAAAGGGTTGGAAATATTTACAACCTTAATTTAAATTCAAACTAGTTGGTAGTTATTAAAATTTAAAAAATCTGACCGCTTAAAATTTGGGGGCGAAGGGACACAAAAATCACACATACACATGTTAAATAACATACTATTGAACTAAGCTATTGAAATACATTGTCTCCCTGGGAGCAGTCAGGTGAAATTGAACCGAAAAACAAGTCCATAAGTTCTAATATTAAAATTTGTAACCTTTAACCTATTCCACCATTGAAAGTGGCAGTGTGCTTAGGACCTATTATAAAATTTGTGCTTATTAGAGATATTAATAATTGAACATAACATTATACCTAAAGGTCATATAAATTCATAAGCGTATGAAGTTACACAGTCGCCCTCACATTCGATAGGAAAAGGGTGTATTGATCAGTATAGATATGTAGTAGTACGAACGTAGCATTGTTAATTTCATGAAGTGACCAATTCAGTCATAAAAACTCATTCAATCAAGTCAATTCATATTTTACTATTTTTCAACATCTTGATGTTCTGGATATTTAATAACATTTTTGAACAATTGTTTGATGTCATCAAATATACAGTATTCACTATTAGGGGGTTGAAAAATAATAAAATTGATAAAAAAAAATAACAGGAGTGTTTGAAATAACTGCTCATTTTATGAAATAATCAATACTACGATCAAACCACAACAGATACAAAAAATATATTTTCCAAAAATATTAGGTACAATAAAATTGTCTCTGGTAGCTTTCGAACTTGGGAACGTCTCCAAAACCGCGCCTGTTAAAAAAGAAGTTTATATTTCAATTTTTTTTTTTATATAAAGTCTAGTTTTTTAACATCTATAATTATAGTCCAGTGTGAAACCCAGAACAATAATAAAATTAATATCTACTTTAACGTTGATAAAGCAATGAAAAAATAAAAATTCAATAACCTATAACAAGATGGTAAAATTAATACGATGCCACAGACGAAAAATGTGCCCAAAAATTACATATGTTCATAATTTTTTTTATAAAAAAAATAACAACCCTAAGAATAGAAACTTGTTTTTTTGCGACCAGATTTATTACAACTTCATTAGAAATAAGCATAATTATTATTTTTCCCAGACATTTACATTTCCATTCTTGTTTGTACCATAATTCGTTCTGTTTCAAAGATAATAATTCTGAGAACAAGTTCACCCGAAGCTACATGTACCCAAAACCCACCCAACCAAATGTCTCTAGAGGTATTTTCATTTTCCTTTGTTGTTCAAAACGTGAAACATGTAATGCAACGATGTTTGACATTTGACTAAATATTTAATTTAAATTATTTTATTTCATCGCATGTTTACAAAAATTCAAATGGGTCTTGTTCTGTGGCACAAACAGTAATATTATATTTTTCTGTTTTGACATCGGTATTCACTAAGCCAAAAATAAATAAACAAATTCAAAAGTTTTTGGATGTTTTTTTTTGTTTTGTACTACATAAATTAGGTTTAGAAATTGAACGTTTCCAAACCTTGAAAATAAACACATGAAAATAGTAACCTTTTTTATAAAAAAAATATAAAAAAAAAACAAAGAAAAAACAAAATCCCGGATACTGAGTCATCTTTCATAATAAAAAGTACATTTGAAGTTGTGAATTCAGATGAAACTGATTACGTATTTATCGTGTTAGGAATTCTCAAAGAGCTGAAAGAACTTGGTTTTAATTACTTTTTTCCAGTTTTTAATTACCAGGTTTTAAATATTCAATTTTATCTTCTAGAAGCCTTAAAAAATCATTATGAAGGGAATATTTAAATGATCAATGTGAAGATAGGAGTTAAATTAATATTAAAAGGATAATTTATTTATCAACATCCTTTTTGTTTGATTAATAGTTCATTATATACTCGTAGTCAACATACTGTATAGTTAATAGAGCAAATGACAGAACAAATTAATTTACATGTTTTAATGTTTTTACTCATATATTTATCGGTTATATTATATAGCTGATTATGATAATAATTTAGATAAAGTAAAATCATAAAGCGCTTGATAAACACGTTTCCGTAATAGACGCGAAGGTGCATGACTAGTAAAATTTAAACAGTACGAATAAAATTGCATCAAGCATCTTGCTACTCACCCTTAAAATCAATAGTTAGAATTGACTTTGCGAAGCCGTTCCATCAAAAGACTCCTCGTTGATAAGCCTCAATTTTACCGACTCCCGTCTCAAGTTATAGCTCGTCGATATGTGACAATGTTTCACATCAACAGTCAAGAGGTCTTCATTCAATTCCACGCCACTCCTTTCTACATCAGCAGCGGCACTCGGTTTCCTCTTCATTCTAAACGAAGCGCTCCTCTGAGAACTCGAACCGAGGTAGCTATCCGTTGTAGTGTTTCCATTAAAAGTCTTCTCAGACTGACATCCTTCGAGCGGCTCTAATTGTATATTGCCTCTCAATTGAGCGCTCTTATCTATACACGGAATCAGCTGCTTAAACTCCTTCCTGAAGTTTTCATTCATCCACGCGTATATAAAGGGATTGTAACACGTCGATGACATAGCGATGACGTGACAAACGAAGAAAACGAGGAAGTAGTACTTCGAGTGGATAGCGTAGATGTAATAATCGTTATAAAGATTTATGATGTTGAGTGGTAACCAAGAGAGACCAAAAATAGCGACCATAGCAATCAACATTTGATTCGTCCGACGCTTTCTGTTCTTGTCGTATTCCTCTTTGCGGCTGTTTTTACTAGCGGCTTTCGCTTTGGCCCTGTCGTTCAATTTAAAACTGACGCACGTATAACAGAAAGCTATCACCGAAAAAGGCAAAACAAACTGAAGAACAGTAGTAACAGAGCCGAACACGCGACGTAATTTTTCAGTCGGCCATGTCTCTTCGCAAAATCTTCCAATTTCCAAATCGTAGTAGGTCATGAATATTGCATAAGGCAACGTCACAGTGACCGAGAAAGTCCAAATCATGACGATCACACTAATACAAGTCTCGATTTTCATTCTCGGTCTAAAAGGGTAAATTATCACAAAGAATCTATCGATAGCTATAGACATAAGCGTCAACGTGGATATGTATACGCTACACCCCTGCGCCGAAGGCATCATGTGACATAAGAGGGAGCCCCAACTCCATGATCCTCGAAAGGAATATAGGGGAGTAAATGGAACCGCAAATATACAGAGTAATATATCCGATAAAGCTAAGTTTGTTATGAACAAATTCGTCACAGTCTGCATCGCTTTGTTTCTCATAACGACGTAACATACTAGAAGGTTACCTACTACTCCTAGAACGAAAATAACGGTGTATATGACGCAAAATGTGGCCTGAACTAACTTGTTGTCAATGATATTTTCGAATCCATTCGGGTGTGGCGGTATTATTGCTGTTTCTGATTCATTTGTTAACTTTTCCGTAACGTTGTTCCATTCGGAGTACTCTAAGGATCCGTTCATTGCTCTAGATCCCGGTGATTCGACTTTCTCTAATGGCAGATAATAACTCGTTGACCTGCCAGTTTTACGAGCTTCGACTGCGATATCTAGGTGAAACCTGTAACAAAATATAAAACGGTAACTTAACGTCCTTTCACAAATTCGAGATATAAATTTTGGTATTACGCTGATAACAACACTGTTTATTATCTCCAGTAAAACGTCGTTACTTTGACTAATGATACGTATAAGTCATAATGCAGTCTGCTATAAAATATTACTTTGATTTACGACGCTACAACGATATACAGTAATAATATTTAATATAGAACAAGTGATTTTAGTCAAATTTGTAGTCTAGTAAAATTATTTTTAGTTAGTAAAACATAAGAAATTACATTACTTGTGACTTTTATATCAATGTTTTTAATTATAATATTACTTTTGAACACGTAAAACTTTTCAGAATATTTAGAATTCATTAATCATTATCATGGCAATTTTGCTTAATGACACATTATTCTTCTTGAGAGCTGCTTTCTTCTATCTAACGAAGAGGATTACTCAACGTTTTATGTAATGATATGCAGCTTGTTCTAACACAAACATTGTTAGGAAACTTACATAAACTGTGTCCGTAGTTCCACACTCTACTACAGTTTGTTCATTTTAAAATATTCCGTGTAAAAGGAACTTAACCCCTGTGGTTATCTAAACCTAAACCCTGTTAATAATAATGTTGACCTGAGATTTACTTGTGATGCGTTTATATAGTTTATATTTTTAAGGTCTTCGTGTTATTATCATTCCTTCAATGAAATACATAATTTGACGTACATAAGTGTAATTTTGATACCTACTACTACCTACATGAAAAAATGATTTTGAATTTTTTGAAATGTAAATGCTACGAAAGTACTAAGGTAAAATGTTTATTACCACATTTTATTTGTTTCGCCAAAAAAAACTACCTATAAAGAACTAATACCTAATTCTTTCATCTAATCAATTTTATCATTCACCGTAATTTCATTCAACTACGTTTATTAGAATCATAAAATTACGTAGCTAAATCTATTGACAAAATAGGTATTTTGTAGGAACGAATATTTTGAATAATGAATTTCATTACGCGATCGCATTAAATTTCACTGTAATTCAGAACAAAGCATTAACGTTGACAATAGAATATAAGATTAAATTACTAGGATGAAATTAACTTCCAAATAAATGAGCTAGCGAGAATTTGGATTCACTGTCAACTATTTAGAATTAAATAACAGTAATGCTAAACGGGAAAATAATGTATGATACTTGTTATATGTATGATACTTGTTATATATTCTTGTATAAAATTAAAATAGTTATCTTCACTAAAGTAAAGATCACCCGATCTATAGGAAAACTTAGTCGAAGTCAAGAAAACCAATTTCTTTTAAGTACAAACTTATCAAGTTTCCGCCGCGGTCGCCATAAAATCTAGAAGTTAGTTAACATTACGATCACGACACTATACCGAGTACAGAATATAAAAAACTTGGCGACATAGTAGAATGTATGATCTACCTTCATTATTATTATAACCTTTTTAAACATTACATTTCCGAGTAAATTATATGTTTTTAATTAATTTATTTCTGGTGGTCTTTAACTTTATCTACGTATTACCTATCTCTATCAAAAAAAAATTAATATCTCAGTTCCAATTTGTCAGCCTAAAATATAAATAAAAATGATTACGCAATCGGAAAATAATAAAAAAGTTATCATACATTTTCCTCGACTATACCTCTGAAATGAAATCTATTTGATCAAAATGAAGTTGTATTTATTACTGTGAAGATAATTATGATATTCCTTCAAGGCATGTAATAAACAAGGGTCCCTTTCAATCAACGAAACAGAATAACTTCCTTAAACAGCTGACAGATTCTGCCTGTCTTACAATGGTCTTACTCAATATTAGGTACAAATTGACAGAGAGCAAACAATAAAGATACCACTGAAGTTTGGTATTATGTTTCCAATTAAGTAAACCACACCACTGATTTAAGTAATATTATCACGTAAAATACGTAAATAATAATGAGTATCTAATGATTCGATTTCATAGAAAATTTATAAATCCGTTGTAATGTGTGATTGTTAATAATATCCATATTTATGAAGTGAAAACTTCTTAAGGATAATTATGATTTTAAAGTTTATGAAACGAAAAAGCGACTATATAAAGAGAAAGGCATAAAAATTACGTGGGAGAAAGTGAGATAAAAAACTTTATACAGAGTTTCTACTTGACTACTAGATGGCAGCACGGGAGTTCATTACTAGCGACATCTATTATCATGTTAGTAGTACTATTTTGTCGAGTGATGAATACGGTTTTCAGTACAATGACGTCTATGAATAATACCTAAAATAAAGGACAATGTTAGATCCTGCCCCACCTAACTTGTGATGTACAGGAAACATAAAACAATGAAAAATAAATAAATGAATTTAGGGCCCTTATGCTGTTATAATTCTCATAAACAACTTGCCGATTAAAAATTAAATTAAAAAGACTTTTACTTATTATATTTAGCAATGGTATTTCCGGCTAAAATGGCGAAAATTCCGTATTACGCAACATTCATAAATCGTACATACCGGAATTAAACAAAAGACAAATATGGGAAAGTATATTCATCATTCGTTCCGTGCAATGAATCGTCTTGTTGATGTCAATGTCTATGTCACATTTGTCATTCTCTATATAGAAGTAACGTTGACGTTTACGTGTCATCACAATGTCATTTTTCCTTGAAAATCTAACCTTTTAGTAAATCTTTTATGTCGGCCCATACAGAATTGGCAAGTTTTTAATGAATTTGACCACTTCATTAGTGATAAGTTTTAAATTATCTTTAAAATGGCGTATTTGTCATATTTGTACGCGATAATAATTGTATGGGGCAAAGTTCTATAGAACTTCTGGCATTGTCCTTTGAAATGGAATGAGCAAATTGTTTCAAACTGTGATAATAGATAACGCTTTAAGTTTTAAAAATGGTGACTTGGTCTTTTGTATACGTGTCATTACATTCGTCGCATTATCTTGAAGCCAAAATTGATGGTTTCACTATACCACACTGTGTGAATAGCACACATATATTTTTAATTTTTACTCGTATAGTCTGACTGCTATAGCATAAACGGTCAACAAACAGCAAAGTTTATAAGAACCAAAGGGCCATTAATCTATAAAGTATCAAACCATGAGAGGAAGTGTAAAGATACTAACAAAACTTTTATCTAACTTCAGACTCCGCGTTCTCGGTATCCACTGAAATCTATATACGTTACTCATAATATGAATCTATATCTTTATGTAATATATTTAATTATGAATTTTTTAACTCATATAGACTTAGCAATTTGGTTGATACACACTTGAGTAAGTACTACTAAAACATATTTTCGCTATTTTACGAGAGATTGACGATTAAAATTTAAAGTTTGTATGGGACTTCTCTAACTGACGTGACTGACAGTTAACGTGGTCAACTATATTGAAAAAACATACAACAGCAGTACTTATTTATTTTAACCTAAAAGAGACACCGAAGCGAGGCGAGGGCGGGTCTACTAGTATTAAATAAACGAGCGTTGTTCTATTTTCAATAATAACATTTCGTCATACATCTCTAGTGACAGTAATCTAATTTACAATCCGAATTTCTAGTT